>JAMKCH010058546.1:0-23898 GCA_023653785.1 Ophioderma brevispina | reverse complement strand
GGTCACATTTTCGCCCATGACAAAAGGGGGGTGGACGTTTGTGTTTTCAGATATGCCGAACCTGGTCATAACATTACGCTGGTCAGGCAGGAATTTTAGATTAAGATTCCACAGACATCCTCCTGGGCAGAAGACAATCTTGAACAATGTTAAGTACCGTGAAACGGGTACAAGTCCAAATTTGAACAAGAGTCCGCTGTGGAAGGCGGAGAAAACCGCCCGAACTGTACAGAACATTGCAGTCATCAGACGAAGTCCTTCGTCTAAATCCACGACAAAAGTTGCAGACGTAAACAATGTGCCACAATACTTTTGCATTTGTTGGCCATGCTTCAATAATACAAATCTTGAATGCATTTTAATCAAAACGGGAAAATCTACCACACTGAATCAATTCTTAGCAACAGAAAAAGGTGAACTTTGGTGGTTTAAACGTTCTAGCTTTTTTAATAATTCGACAACCCTAGTTATATCAGACTTTAACTTGTTTTTCACAATATTAATTCAAAGCATTTAACTTTTCTAGAAAGCTGCCTGATGATAATGCAATTTAAATTAAATGAAAAGGGAATTTGCTTGGATTGGCGACATGCCATGGTAATTTACAGTTATTTGTCAAAAGACTGAGATGTCACTGACATTTCTTCAATTTTCTTCAATTTTTTAAGTGAAACCGAAAAGATCTAATTTCTTTTGTCATGTAAAGTGCAATTTATGTGAACCTGGTGCAAATATCTTATTTGTTTTAAAACAAAAAAGAAAAAAAAAGAAAATGAAATTAGTATTGTATTATTTCTCGCCTGTTCTGCATGTCTGAATCACTTTAGTAGAATTCACAACTTGGAATTGCCCATTGACATGTGTTACATGATCGCTTATTTCTTCAAAACAACTGAACCGAATCGTTGTTTGTTTTACATTAAACTATGAAAAATAATTGTGGTTTAAGATTTTTTAAATAATCAAATGTGATACTCACTTTTGAAGTTATGTCACCAATAGTTTGGGTGTAATTCTTTCTGGACACCCTGTTAGAATAAAAGATACCTTTTAAAATAAAATAGCCAATATACAAGGAAAGTGACACTTGTGGTACGAGGCAAGCAAAATTCCACTCAGTTATTTTTTGCCAATGTTTAGGGTTAATTTTTTCAACATTTTGCAAGCAATCGGGATTTTCATGTTCAATGAATTTGCATTTAAACTATACATTATGGAGATTACTAGTAATGCTTTGGGATTCTGGTGGACTTGATTAGACGATTCTGTGCTTGGTGCCAGAATTTTGACATAAATTTCTATCTCTGCAAATAATTCATTTTTTCATATCAAGCCAATTCCAAACTATCCCAAAATACTTTTCTGTCAAATACTACATAAAAAAAATACAATGGTCCTCAGACCGCATTGTCGCCTGCTGTCGCCGTTTGTAATGATAGGTCTCATATGAATCTTGACCTTAGGCCATGTGACCTGTGACTGCATCAACAAAATGAGGGATCCCATGTTGCATCTATTACTCAAGTTTGGTTCCAATTGAAAACTTTCAATTGAGGTCAATTTTAATTATTTTCAGCCTATCTACAACTTGACCTCACATGACCTTTAAACTTGGTGTGTGACCTTTTACCCAGCAAATGCCGATCCAAGTTGCATCTATGACTCACAAGTTTGGTTTAAATCCATCAAGTAGTGGAATACAAGAGGCAAATGTTACCGTTTTTCCACAACGACAACGAAAAACCTACTACAGTGGACAAAATTGATCCCTATGAGTTTTCCTTCCCTTTTCCCTGTCCTAAAGGCAGGCGACACAATTGAATGGTTGCTAAAATTCCTCACAGTGTGTGCACCAACTTTTGGCCTTGTCATGAAGTACTTATCAATCTTGAGGCAGGTATGTCGTCTGCCTGCTTTAAATTGTTCATTTCATTCCTGAATTTGGCATGGTAAATTAGTCATACCAAGCCGACAATGAAAATGGCATGACACTTATTGCAGCACAACATCTGAATGCAGTTCCCACGCAACCTATATTGTACTAGTATTGCTGTAAATGAACCCTCATTTGATGCATTCTACTAATATATGCATCTATTTTGGTAGCACATAATTTATTTGTGAAATCAATTTGAACTTGCTTCATTAATAGACAGGTGGTAATTTCAGCAGTGGCGTAACCCGGGTTAGCCAAGGGGGCGCCAAAAAAGAAGGAATAGAAAAGGAAAGGGAGAAGAAAAGTGAAAGAAGGGAAAGGAAAGGGGAAAAAAGGGAAAGGAAAGAGGAAGGAAACGAAAGAAAATAGAGATGGCATGGGAGGAAAGTGAAAAGAAAAAAAGTAAATTCAAGGGGGAGGGGACAACTAAGGGGAAAGAGATAGAAAAGCTTCTTGCGAACAAGGAAAATAATCTGTAAGGGAAGCGAATGATCTGCCTTAGGGCGAAAATGTGCACAAAAATGAGATAAGAGAACGTATACAAATAGTATAGGAAGAGCGCCAAAAGGCAAATCAATAGCGATAAACGAAGGGGTGGTGAAATACGTTGCAAATGAAACGTGAACTAAGCACAATACAACGATGCAGCAAAAATGAGAGAAAAGAAAACGATAAAAAGGGCGCCAAAAAGGAACATAGGTTGGAAAAAGTTTTAAGGAATTAAAGGGGCGCAAAATAGCAAAAAGGAATTTTGATCTAACGAAAAATAAAGGGCGTCAAAAACTGAAACAAAACGAAAAGCGGTTGAAAACAATTTAAGGAAAGGCGCAAGATTAATAAGGGGCGTCAAAACAAAAAACAAAAAAACACAAAAGGAAAGGGCTGAAAATAAGGAAGGGTAGTGCAAAAACAAGCAACGATAACTGGCAAGAAAAGGGGAATATAGAAAAAAATAAAGGGCGTCAAAACAGAAAAGCTTCGAAAGGAATGAAATGTCCCACTTTAGTGCGACTAGGGGTGTCTGAGGGGGGCCCTGAGACAATTTTTAGGGATCCCGTCAGCAGCTGGCTGACAGTCTTAAATCCGCCATGGAAGTGGGTGGCCGACAAGTCAACATTTGGCCGACACAATTTTCAAAAATTTTCCCGGCTCGCTACGCTCGCCGATAACTTTATTTCTTTGGATGTTATATTCGAGAAGACGTGGAAATGGGGTGCCATTTTCATTCCACAGGGGCGCCAAAGTTCATCGTAGTTTGCCCCCCGGGGGTAGTTCATCCTGGATACGCCTCTGTTTTCATTGTAGAATGAAAAAAATGGTTGAACAAAACAAAAACTTTAAGCATAACTGTCAAATGGGGATAATCTGAAGATAAGGTGTAGGATCCGGGCTTTGCAAATCTTTTTGTAAAATATTCAGTAAACCTCTTTTAAGTGATTTCAATTGTCGAATTCCGCAAAACACAGAAGAAAGATACCCTATCAGAGCAATGTTTACCAAGAAGATCACTTAATTCAGTGGACTACTTCCATAAAGGAGGACATCGAATAGTCAGCAGAAGAAGAACCATCCTCTTTGAGGAACAAAATCAGTAGCAAGTATGCAGGATGGGAGTTACATCCTCAGGGTAGTAGTATTTCCAGAAGGGGGCCAGATATTGGAAGGACCCTGGAAGGAATTTCTATGGCTTTGACCTACCAAGAGTTTTCTGCAAAGGACTAAATATGAAATTATGTGTTTTCGTCTTGGGAAGATTAATGGTAGTGAAATCATTTTAATTATTTTTTTTAAAATTTGATTTTTAAAATCAAAATCCTCAAAAAAAAATTTTGGGACTCACTTTATATAGTGTGGTCTAATGTTATTTTTAAATATTATTCCCAAAAAAAAAAAAAAATGCAAAGGCTATTGGGAGAAAGCAGAAAGCACCATCAGTTGTGGATGACGAAGGGAAAGGAAACACTGGCCTAACTTTTCCGTAAGCAAGTGCTGAAGAGCATTCTAGAGGCAGCGCAAAATTAAGAGACATCTGGGTGTACACCCATTTTGACAGAGCCAGGAGGTGAGGAGTGAAATGGGTGAAGTGGTTTGCAATGTGAGGAAATGTCTGAAGTGCACATCCACCTTGTTGTTCTGGGGTGAGATATATGGCAAAGGTTGAAAAGTGGTTATGTATCATGTATGATACCACCTAAATTGAACTGCTATATCTGCTGTCAGTTTTTTAACTGCCGCCTTTCTTGCTTGAAATACTGCTAGATGATTACATTCCAAGCCACAGTCGGTCATTTTCGGGCTCATACAGTATGTCTGTACAATGTTTTTGTCAGTGTATAACTTGATAGGGATGATTAGCAGTGTGGGGAGGGAAATGAAATGCTTGTCATTTGTGGTCAATGTGTGTGAAACATGTTCTAATGGCATGGTATCCGAGTGGGAAAGACAATAGCATATTGAAAAGGATACGGGTGCAAGGCTGTCACTTCCAAACTTGGCCATTTGGTTGATTGACAGCCAGACACGGACAAAAGTTGAGTGAGGAATGATCCATGCGAGAGGCGTGTAATGGATTAAATACTTTATACATATAAGGTGAATACCATGTTTGGTTGTGCCTTGGGTAAAGGAATATGTTGAATTCAATCATTTCAGGTCAACCCTACTAAAATCAGACAATGCCCATCCACCCACCCCCCAAAATCAATTGTACCATTTTTTGCATAAGCATCCATTCAACTCGCCATAAAAATAACTTTGAAAGATAACTCATCGATGAAACTCCATCTATAACTCTAAAAAACCAAAACTCATTGAACTCCATCAACAAAAAGGTTAGATGTCAGGGTCAAATGTCAGCACCTACCAAGTTGGCCAAAATGGAGGTCTTTTCCCACTCCCCGTCAGACCACTGGTGTAGGACCCCGAGGTTATCATTACAAGCTTAGTAGGCTTCTGCCCTCTTACAGTATACCTAAGTTTGGCTACAGAATGAAAGATATGACCAAATGTTGACTTTTGGGACCACACCAATTACTACCTCCCCGACAGACCCAGGAAAGCACCATGGTTAGTGTTGTGGCCTCCAAAATATACCCAAGTTGGCTACCTAGCCCATCTTGAAAAAAAATGTATGGCCAAATGTTAACATTTTTATCAGGATTGAAAATAAAGAGGGTAGCCAAGTTTTACAGCCCTTCCAAAATTAGTCAGCGCGGATCGGTAATAAAAAAATAATTAACGTCAAAAAAACTTTTGTTGGATGCTGACTACACTGTTGGTTACATTCACCTGAATAATGGCTAATTGCATTGTTCAAGCAAAATGAGATGATTTCACTATCTCATTCATACAAATTACCAATTAAATTCGTATTTTGACAAGGTGCTAGACCTACACTATGTGGTTAGTCAATGTAATTGTTGGACAGGAACCAACGGCACACAGCATGGACTGCATGAGCCAGGAGAAACATCGCATCTTTTGTGATGTGTAATGTTTTAAGTATGCGCCGAACCGCCGCTTACATGCGGGTGCGTATTTCCGTCCAAGTAATTTTTAATCACGCTGGTAATGAAAGAAACAATAAAGTAAGGGTGGTTTTTGCCTTTAGTTCTACAGAAGACTTGAATATTACTAGTAAATTTCAGCATAGTATATTCTCCTTTAGGCCACCAGTTTTGAAAAAGGTGATTTTTGTGCAAAAATGCCGGATCCCCGACACTTTGTAACATCATTTATCTAACAAATTGCAATTTTTAAAAAAAGAAAAAACCTAAAAAATTAAAAAAAAAAAAAAAAAAAAAAAAAAAAAAAAAAAAAAAAAAAATTTTATATTTGAAAAAAAAATAATAATGTGGTTTCTATTAAATAACATTTGAAAAATATACTATGTTATATCAATATTAATGTTGAAACACTGTACATTGTATTAATCCAATTAAATTTCCATTTCACAGCCATCCTACCCAGTAGATTACTTGTCATCAGATGTCATCCGTATAATGAGTGGTCCCATCGTATGTATGGGATAATCCTGTGCGGCATTTAGTCGTTTAATGCGACGTTGACAGCATGCGACCCCGCCAGCAGATTAAACCAGCACCAGCAACCCAAGGAAGGCACTACACTGCTCTAAGTTTGGTAATAATTTATTTGTTGAAAATCAATTTGAACTGGCTTCATTATAAGACAGGTGGTATTTCAGTGGCGGATCACGGGTAGCCAAAGGGCGGGCGCCAAAGAAGGAAGAGAAAAGAAAGGGAGAGAAAAGGGAAGGAAGGGAAGGAAAGGGAAACAGCGAAAGGAAAGAGGAAGGAGACGAAAGAAAAATAGAGAGGAATGGGAGGAAAAAGGAAAGAAAAAAAGATAAAATAAAAAGGGGGGGGAGGAAGGGGAAACTAAAGGGGAAAGGATTAGAAAGAAAAGCTTTTGGCGAAAAGGAAGAATCTGTAAGGGAAAGCAAAGGAGCGGCCTTTAGGGCGAAAATGTGCAACAAACATGAGCTAAGAGAACGATAAAAAATAGTATAGGAAAGAGCGCCAAAAGCAAAAAATAATAGCGATAAACGAAGGGGTGGTGAATAAGTTGCAAAGAAAAGTAGAACTAAGACAAATAAAAAAGATTTGCAGCAAAAATGAGAAAAGAAAGGAAAAACGGATAAAAAAGGGTGCGCAAAAGGAACATTGGTTGAGAAAAAGTTTACGGAATTAAAGGGGGGGCGCTTAAAATAGCAAAGGAATTTGATCTAACGAAAAAATAAAGGGCGTCAAAAACTGCAAAAAACGAAAAGCGGTTGAAAACAGTTTAAGGAAAAGGACGCAAAGATTAATAAGGCGGCGTCAAAACAAACAAAACAAAAAAAAAAAACAAAGGAAAAGGGCTGAAAATAAGGAAAGGGTTGCGAAAACAGCCAACTGAAAACTGGCAAGAAAAGGGGGGATATAGAAACAAATAAAAGGGGCGTCAAAACAGAAAAAGCTTCGGAAAGGATATGAAATGTCACACTTGGCCGACTAGGGGTGTGTATGAGGGGGGCCCTGAGAGCAATATGTAGGGATCCTGTCAGCAGCTGCTGACCCAGTCTAAATCGCCACTGGAAGGGGGGGTGCCGACAAAAATGTCCATTTGCCGACACAATTTCAAAAATTTCCGGCTCGCTAACGCTGCGACGATAACTTTTTTCTTTGGATTATATTCGAGAGAAGACGGGGTGGCCATGTGAATGCGGTGCCATGTTCAATTTCCACAGGGGCGCCCCCCCAAAAGTTCATCGTCAGTTTGCCCCCCGGGGGGCGGGGTAGGTATGTCATCATGGACGCCTCTGATATTCATGGTAGAAATGAAAAAAAAATGGTTGGTGTGTTGAACAATGAACAAAACCTTCAAAAACATAAAAATATTTTTTTCAGTATTTTTAAAAGTGAAGATTAAGATTGCACTTAGTTAGTTCTAGTACTTTCAAATCTTTTTGTAAAATATTTAAGTGAAACCCTCTTTAAGGGTATTTCAAAGTGTCTAATTCAGCAAAACCACAGAAGAGACAGATACCCATATTCAGAGCAATGTTATACCCAAGAAGATCACTTAATTCAGTGGACTACTTCCATAAAGGAGGACATCGAATAGTCAGCAGAAGAAGAACCATCCTCTTTGAGGAACAAAATCAGTAGCAAGTATGCAGGATGGGAGTTACATCCTCAGGGTAGTAGTATTTCCAGAAGGGGGCCAGATATTGGAAGGACCCTGGAAGGAATTTCTATGGCTTTGACCTACCAAGAGTTTTCTGCAAAGGACTAAATATGAAATTATGTGTTTTCGTCTTGGGAAGATTAATGGTAGTGAAATCATTTTAATTATTTTTTTTAAAATTTGATTTTTAAAATCAAAATCCTCAAAAAAAAATTTTGGGACTCACTTTATATAGTGTGGTCTAATGTTATTTTTAAATATTATTCCCAAAAAAAAAAAAAAATGCAAAGGCTATTGGGAGAAAGCAGAAAGCACCATCAGTTGTGGATGACGAAGGGAAAGGAAACACTGGCCTAACTTTTCCGTAAGCAAGTGCTGAAGAGCATTCTAGAGGCAGCGCAAAATTAAGAGACATCTGGGTGTACACCCATTTTGACAGAGCCAGGAGGTGAGGAGTGAAATGGGTGAAGTGGTTTGCAATGTGAGGAAATGTCTGAAGTGCACATCCACCTTGTTGTTCTGGGGTGAGATATATGGCAAAGGTTGAAAAGTGGTTATGTATCATGTATGATACCACCTAAATTGAACTGCTATATCTGCTGTCAGTTTTTTAACTGCCGCCTTTCTTGCTTGAAATACTGCTAGATGATTACATTCCAAGCCACAGTCGGTCATTTTCGGGCTCATACAGTATGTCTGTACAATGTTTTTGTCAGTGTATAACTTGATAGGGATGATTAGCAGTGTGGGGAGGGAAATGAAATGCTTGTCATTTGTGGTCAATGTGTGTGAAACATGTTCTAATGGCATGGTATCCGAGTGGGAAAGACAATAGCATATTGAAAAGGATACGGGTGCAAGGCTGTCACTTCCAAACTTGGCCATTTGGTTGATTGACAGCCAGACACGGACAAAAGTTGAGTGAGGAATGATCCATGCGAGAGGCGTGTAATGGATTAAATACTTTATACATATAAGGTGAATACCATGTTTGGTTGTGCCTTGGGTAAAGGAATATGTTGAATTCAATCATTTCAGGTCAACCCTACTAAAATCAGACAATGCCCATCCACCCACCCCCCAAAATCAATTGTACCATTTTTTGCATAAGCATCCATTCAACTCGCCATAAAAATAACTTTGAAAGATAACTCATCGATGAAACTCCATCTATAACTCTAAAAAACCAAAACTCATTGAACTCCATCAACAAAAAGGTTAGATGTCAGGGTCAAATGTCAGCACCTACCAAGTTGGCCAAAATGGAGGTCTTTTCCCACTCCCCGTCAGACCACTGGTGTAGGACCCCGAGGTTATCATTACAAGCTTAGTAGGCTTCTGCCCTCTTACAGTATACCTAAGTTTGGCTACAGAATGAAAGATATGACCAAATGTTTGACTTTTGGGACCACACCAATTACTACCTCCCCGACAGACCCAGGAAAGCACCATGGTTAGTGTTGTGGCCTCCAAAATATACCCAAGTTGGCTACCTAGCCCATCTTGAAAAAAATGTATGGCCAAATGTTAACATTTTTATCAGGATTGAAAATAAAGAGGGTAGCCAAGTTTTACAGCCCTTCCAAAATTAGTCAGCGCGGATCGGTAATAAAAAAATAATTAACGTCAAAAAAACTTTTGTTGGATGCTGACTACACTGTTGGTTACATTCACCTGAATAATGGCTAATTGCATTGTTCAAGCAAAATGAGATGATTTCACTATCTCATTCATACAAATTACCAATTAAATTCGTATTTTGACAAGGTGCTAGACCTACACTATGTGGTTAGTCAATGTAATTGTTGGACAGGAACCAACGGCACACAGCATGGACTGCATGAGCCAGGAGAAACATCGCATCTTTTGTGATGTGTAATGTTTTAAGTATGCGCCGAACCGCCGCTTACATGCGGGTGCGTATTTCCGTCCAAGTAATTTTTAATCACGCTGGTAATGAAAGAAACAATAAAGTAAGGGTGGTTTTTGCCTTTAGTTCTACAGAAGACTTGAATATTACTAGTAAATTTCAGCATAGTATATTCTCCTTTAGGCCACCAGTTTGAAAAAGGTGATTTTGTGCAAAAAATGCCGGATCCCCGACACTTTGTAACATCATTTATCTAACAAATTGCAAATTTTTAAAAAAAGAAAAAACCTAAAAAATTAAAAAAAAAAAAAAAAAAAAAAAAAAAAAAAAAAAAAAAAAAAATTTTATATTTGAAAAAAAAATAATAATGTGGTTTCTATTAAATAACATTTGAAAAATATACTATGTTATATCAATATTAATGTTGAAACACTGTACATTGTATTAATCCAATTAAATTTCCATTTCACAGCCATCCTACCCAGTAGATTACTTGTCATCAGATGTCATCCGTATAATGAGTGGTCCCATCGTATGTATGGGATAATCCTGTGCGGCATTTAGTCGTTTAATGCGACGTTGACAGCATGCGACCCCGCCAGCAGATTAAACCAGCACCAGCAACCCAAGGAAGGCACTACACTGCTCAATGCGTTTTGTACAATGATAATCTTGTTTGGTCACTGTAAGATGGCGGTTTGAATCCAGGCTTGATACTGATGTCACAGCTGGGGATGAAGTGGGAAGTACTAGCACCCATGTATAGTATGTTATAAAAAATAAATGAAGTTAAAGATTTTAAAGAAACCAGGGGGTCATCAACATTAATAACATATAAAAACATTTTATAACTGGCAAGTTGCAAGAGAATGCACCTTGAGGCCTTATTTCGTTTTAATACTTCAAATGACAAAGGGCAGCCATTTTGGGAACAAAATATGCATTTCCAAAACTCCGCTACCAGTAGCACATCCACTTGAGTCTTATAAAGTATGCAATACTACGTACAGATTACAAAATTGAAACAAGGACGCAATGTATAGGCTCGATTTTCAATGTGCACAATGATTATACAAAGTTTTTATTGGGTTATTAAAACTTTATGGACAGTAATGTAAATTGTGCTTTCTTAAGTTATCAAAATGAACTGTTTAGAATTTAATGCTTTTTAATAAACTAACCGTAGCTGGGTGTGTGAAGAATGTTTACATCAAAGAGTTAATAGTGATGAATAAGGATTACTGGGCCTTAATCCTTAAAAGCATATCTGTAAGTACATAATATTAACTTATTGTATTGCTGATCTGATGTAATTTGTTTGGTAATGACAATATAAAACTCAATTTTGCGGGGTTCTCGGCTTTCGCACTCGCTATATTCAAAGAATATAAGCTGTGAGCAACTGCCATAACTGACCTTGCATATGACTTTGACTCTCAGAATGAGAGGATCCCTTGGTGCACCTAGACACACGTTTTGGTTCCAATTGAACCTCAACTTTCAATTTGAGGTCAATTTTTACATTTTTAGCCTATTTTCAAACTTGACCTCACATGACCTATGACCTTTGACCTATGACCGTTTGACCTTGACACATGACCTTGACCTCATCATATGAGGGATCCCATGGTGTTTGCATATGACACCAGTGTTCCCAACTGAACTTTTCAGATTGAGTGTTTCAATTTAGAAAAATACACAATTTTTAAAAAACTAACATTTCAGTGACCAATCAACACAAGCACAACGGATTGTTAAGTGGGCCTACAGCTATAGCTGGCAGCACACAAAAATTAAACATGGACCATTTTTGCAAATCATGTTGGCATAAATGAATTGCATTAAAGGTGTGGTAAGGTTAAAAAAATTTATGCACAATTGTTAGATGGATTACTAATTAGCAAAATCTGCATTATATTGATTCCTTGGGTGGGTACTATCGGTTATAGATCACGGTTTTTTTGTCCCTAAAATCTTAAAAACAGGACAAGGTTGCTGTAGTTTCCAATGCGATGATCCCTGCCATTACCACAAAATGCCTTTCTTTTAAGTGTTATGTGCTGTTTGGTTTGATACCTTTGTCGTCACATTTTTGTATATACTGGCAAAAAATATCTTCAGCTTCAATTAGAATGATAAAGTGGTAAAAGACAAGAAAAATTCTAATTAAGTCATGCACTGTAGCCGCTAAGTTCATCACATTGGAGAACTTACAGCAAACCCTCTTCCTGGTTCATCGCATTGAGGAATACCGACCTTGCCTGCAAATCTGACCTGCACGGCGCAGGTTAACCAGAAATAATGCCGATTAGGCTTTTTCAAACATTGTACAAGACAAACATGAAAAACATTAATAATGAACATTACCTGGATTGAATATATTTAGAAAAAAATAACATACTTAACATTTTTTAAAACTCAAAATAGCGGAGCAATAAAGAAGTCACGGCCTCAAAAACAAATTTGAAAATGATTAAAAAAAAAAAAAAAAAAAAAACCTGGATGAATTAAAATGGCTTGAAATTCCAGGTTTGTGATTGAATGTATTTGGTGGTACTGTTTGTAGACCAGATGTCCCATAGCTCATATTCATACTGCAAACCGGTAATTTGATTATTGAAAAAGACCAACCAAAACAATCATTTTTTAATATATTCATGTCAAAAAAAATCAGGAACAGACATGCAGCACTTAAGGGCAGTGTCAACCTTGAGCTTCCGAGTATCTATTTTGGTTTGACTTCGCAAATATTTGTTATTGTCATACAAGTATACGTTCTAGAGAGGAAAGAAAATTGGACGAGGAACCCGATGATGGCATCAGATTAATGTAAAACTTTCTGTATATTGAGAAAAATACTAAAAAAACATGATTTTGCCCCAAAATTTTTCAGACAGCATAACAATAACAATTTGAAATTCTCATGATTTCTTACGTTATTTTTTTTAGAAACAAGACAAAATTTGTCTCGGGGACGGTGTTTTCATTTTTGAAAAATAGAGCTCCCACTTTCGAAAATATAAGAGCACGAAAAATGTCCCCAAAAAAGTTTGATTTTTACCTTCTTTTCCAAAATTTGAGTATATATTGGGAAAGATCTTTATTGAAATCGAAAAATAAAAAATTGGAAAACCGTCCCTAGAGTGAGACCGATTCCTATCATAGGAAAGTTAAACCGTACCTTTGACTTAGGTACTTTCTGGAGGTCTCTTGTCTGAAAAATTTACCAAATTTGCGAAACCTTATTGAACATTGAAAAATCCGGGTTTTTCTAAAAAAGTGACTTTTCACCGCCATTTCAAGCGTCCTCTTTCTCAAAAACTTTTCTTAACGTCAACTGAGGAGTATGTTGTGCAAGTGATGAAAAAATCATCTTTATGACACTATTGAATCAAACATCTTTTCTCTCTAATCTCCAGAAATCAAAGAAGAATTGAAATTGCGTCTGGTTCTAAATTAGCGCTTTTGTTTACATTTTTCAAATATTATTTTTTTTTCGTTTTTCCAAGATTCGTTAGCGCAAAAGTACGTTAAAACATGCGCACGCTTAATTACGCAGTAAAAATTAACGGCGCGGGACGCGATGCGGCCGCCTTGCCTGACAGCGTGGTTAATTGTGCTTAATCCCGCCGTTAAGGCAATGTGGTTTTTGTGACTTAATGGTCAAATAGCTCCTGCTTTAACATCGGTTTAAAAAAAAATACAAAACTCAGGATGTCTGCATGGAACCTTTGTGGTAACGATTTTTTTACGAACACAGTTGATGTTAAAATGGTTTTTTGCAAATATCAGAATATTCGAGTAAAAACAAAAGCATAGGGTTAACACTCCCTTAACTGCATTATATACTACAATGATTCAATTTTGTGCTTTCCAATAGAACAATGGAATAGCCAAAAGGGGTACGAGTCAAAATTTTCAGGATTTGTTTCTCATAAATATATCTTTCAATACACCACAAAAGAAAAAACCATGAGGTGAGTGTACTAGATTTGTTTGAATTGCATGGAATGACCCTACTAAAGCTTTCACGTGTGCGCATCTAGACGCCAAATGTTGAGCTTTTTTGCTACACCCAGAGACCCCCCAGGAATTAGTTCAAAAAAAAGATTGTCATATTTTTCTTTCTCTCAAAACTACCCCGCACTGATTTGGTTGTTTTCAAACCGTAGGGGAATTGAAAAGGGAAATCGGGACAGATTATGGTCCAGTGGCCCAAATTAATTTTCTAGGAGATGACCACAGTGTTATAAGCTCAGTGGGACGTGGGGTTAGGCCAGTCCAAAAAGTGTGCATTAGGCCTATTTTGTAATGCAAGTCATACAATAAACAAGATGTGTTTGTATTTCTTTATGCAGCAATCCATGCGTTGGTCAGTAGACGTCTGCGAACCTTACCTGGTTCATTGAGCACAATTGACCTAGCTAAGAATCCAGATTTATGCAAGTGGCTGATAAGGTGAATACAATCATGAACGATCTTTGTTAGACAATTTTTGTGAAACAATTTGTTTGAAATCAAATGTTATAAACTATTGTGAATCCAAGAATTGTTTTACCAAGGGTATGTGTATTCAAATTTGTAACATTTTAAAAACAAAAAAACAACCTAAAATTTAAATAAAATGATTTTCAAAATGATTCCATATTACGGTCTGCTATATAGTTAACCTTTGCACTGTTGCACCAGTTTCATGATTATACAGCGATTATTATGCTAACGTAACTGAAAGTTGAAAGGACAAGTTTTTATTGATATTAAGGTGCGCAAAAGTTACCACAGCGATTGTACCTTTATGGCTGTCTAATCTTTCATGAAGCAACTATATTAGATCTTTGTATTAAATGGAATAAATGGATAGGAAGAACACTTTTGTCACAAGCTAAGTCAAAGAATAATTTCTAATTAATACTTTTGTTTAGCTGGTGTAGGTGGGACTGCCATGGAAAAGGTGCTGCAGAATAAATGCATTATTCGTATTGTGATACCATTTATGTTTTGTACTTTTAAAAGTGCTAAAAATATGGTAACTTAAACATTAACATATTTTACTATATATTCAGGCATGAAATGTGTGCCAGGGGATCGGGACTATCAAAAGAGCAGGAGGGGAGGAGACCTCGTCAGCCTTTCAGCCCTACCCGAGGAATGCAGAAGGGAAATTGCAAAAAACCACTGGTGAGTAAACAACATCAGCAACAGTACAACTGCCACCACCCCTTTAGAGTCCTCAACCACATAAAACACCTCACCACGTTATTCCTCGTCACCACCTGCCCGGTTCACACCAAATCCCACAGGCAGCAACAATGTCATTGCCACCAATACGACCACCAGAAACCATTACAATCCATTGGAATACCATATCGTGGAAATTACCACACCCTTGTGATATGCACCAATTAAACGGCCCTTAAGCTGGACAGTACAATTCATAGCAGCCACAGCATAAAAAGCACAAAATTAATCCATACAACCCACAGCAATACCTGTACCTTCACAGACTACAACTCCGCAAGATGACCGCTTCTGTACCCCCACGACAACTTAACTTGTTCCTCCAATGCAATACAAATCGAGTAAGAAAGGCCTTCACCTGTCCATCATCCCCCATCTCCCAGTCAGAAATTTTGCTGCGACCTTACCCAGGTCCATTCACCATCCCCTCTATTAGATAGGGATATCCTCTGGGTCACCCTCTACGGAAGTATTTGAAAAAGGAGCAGGTAATGGGACAGGAATATATAATGCCAGAGGGTGATTATTGCAAGGACGTTATCACTCAGAATTAAACCAAGTTCTAGATTGTCCTGTGTGTGGTTGTGTTGCTTGGGTGTGTGCACACGTGGGTGTGAGTTTGTGAGAGTAATAAAAACGAGCACAATGGTGCTGCTAGCTCAGCAGGTCATCAGTATGGGGCCTTTAGCAATGATTTGTGTGGGCACCCACCCAAGTTTTTTTTTTTTTTTTTTAGGACAAAGAAGGAATTCTTACCAATTTTGAAAGATATTGCCCATTAATTGGCCCCAGTGTGTGTTTGACCCCCCCCCCCCCCCCCACCTGTGAACAAATCATTTAGCCTTGGGTCAGCGGTTCTGCCTAACCAAGTCTAGTGATTATAATCAATTTGGATTTGTGGCACAGAAGGAATTTACAGATTTCAAAGAAGGCCCTTTAATTGGCCAACGTGACATTTGACCCAAATCTTGAACAACCCCATATGGACCTTGGTAGCAGTTCCTCTGACCAAGTATGGTGATAATAGAAATTGCTTTGTGGGCACAGAAGGAATTTCTAGATGTTCAAAGAAAGGGCCCCTTTAATCGCCCACATGACCTTTAACCCAACAATCTATGAACACCCCCATATGCGCCTTAGGTCGTGGTTCTTTCTGACATAATTGGTGAATAGCACAAATGTGAGCCCCTTGTGTGATAAGCAAAAAATGAGTCTGAAGTCACAAGTATTGATTATGAGATTATAGCCAAAACAAAGGAGAAAATGTATTGTGTCCTATTGTTTTTTCCACCTTCAGCTGATAGTTTATATCTTTGGAATTACTTGGTCAATTTCAATGGGATTTCAGCAAAAGTAGCTTTTTATCTGAGGCAGAAGCTACATGAAAAAGTAAAAATTCAACCTTTGACCGAATCAGACCTCAAGTCAACTTTATTCAGCCAATAACATATCGTAATGACAGAAAAGGAAATATGTATACAGTATAATATATAAAATACATAAAGTATCAATTGTAGACTGCTAAGATGAATGGTGAGGTATATGATAGGTGATCGCTAGGACCAGTAATGGACAGCCCGATAGGGCTTATGGTTATTGTTGGCCCTGTAATACATACAGGAAAATATACTCCATATACAATAAAATAATGATACAACACAGCTGTTTTTGAAAGTGAGACCAAAACGAGAAATAAAACAAAAAAATTCAAACGGCGACCACCACTCATGATGACCAAGTTGAGCAACCTGTGCCTACAATACATTCTGTGAAAATCTGATGAAAACTTCACCGCGGGCAAAATATGATTTTTCATCTCAAAATATAGTTATACACGGCTTGCTATGGGAATAAGAATAAGAATAAAGTGGGCGCTACAACATACAAATCAGGCCCCTTAGGCCTACATGCAAGGATTAACGCAGGATATTCTGATTTGCGGAGGTAATAGCTTATGCATGTCCCTACTTACAACAGTTATCAAAATTGTGTCCGCCATTGATAAAATAGCTCTAAAATAAGAGAAGAGACACATTTGCACGGGGTCTCACCAAACAAGCTGTGACAAGTGTATCAAATAGTATATTACATAGGTAAAAATACATAACAAAAAAAACAGGAGACAAACAAACGAAAACAAACGGTTCGAGCGCATTCAATGATGCAGCAACCATCAATTGGGATGGTTTAGGGGAATGCATAGTTGTGGGGTCATAGGTCATGAAGGAGTGCATCACAGGTCAATGGACATATAGCCCACGGGACTTGGCCATGTGGTTATCTTGAGGAAGTTTGGTGGCTATATAAACTCAACTTGGAAGAATTTTTTGATTGGGGTCAAGGTCAGTAGGTCCATGGGAGGTCAAAAGGGCATTGGGCCAGAAGGGGGCATTTGTGCATACCATAAGAGTTATGGACCGGTGGTTTCTGTATTAGTATTTTACTAGGCGGTATGGGAGTTGGCAATTACCTGTTTGCGATCACCTGGATGAATGACTCTCGGTTTTTGCGGTTCATTTGACTTGAATGACCATGATGTCTTGTCATGAGCTTTAAGATTTTCATCAACAATCGCCCCGCCCAACCAAGTTAACTTTTTACTTGGATATAAATTGACCCCATGTACCCTCCTTTGGACCTTGGAATGACCCTGGATTATGAACGGTGTGACCTTAAGATTTTTGGCATTCAAGTTTCATGTCCATACATCAACACCAATGTTACCATTTGACCTTTGTCTTGAATGACCCCTAATTACCCACGAGCTGGACTACCTGCTAGATGAGTATACTGGAAATGATTTTACCTAATTAGCGCCCCAGGTGCTTATATCCATAAGTCACAGCATTGGGTATGAAGAAAGGCCTCTCAAGTGCCCTCCCCCGGTTACCCAATAATGGCCCCTGCATACCTTTTGACCCCAAATAAACCCCTCGAAAAACGTGACCACAAAACTCGTACGGCGACACTCACCAACATACCAAAACTCATATCCATGCATCAAAGCACGGCCAAGAGACCCGATAACGACCCCTGGATATCCTTTGAATCAAAAAATGCCCCCTCGAAAACGTGACCACCAAAAACACGTACGTGAGATAAAGCCTACCCCCACATTAAAAACTCATTATCCATACGGAAAAAAGTGTGTGAATTGACCTTTGACCCCCAAATGACCCCTCAGAAAACGTGATCCCCCCACAAAACGTGTATGGCAAACTACCAACATACCAAAAATCTATCCATATATCAAAGCACGAACACGATAATGAAACCTGGAGGACTTGACACCAAAATGACCCTGGCCCCGAAAACATGACACAAAACTCGTACGGCAAAAACTACCACCATACAAAAAAACTCTTAGCATAGGTCAAAGCAAGGCCAAGCTACCCGATAACGAACATGGATGACCTTTGACCCAAATGAACCCCTCAAAAACATGACCATAAAACTCGTACGTCGAAACTACCCCACACAAAATCATATCCATACGTAAAAGACGGCCAAGCTACCCAAAAAACGATCCTGAAGACCGTTGACCCCCAAATGACCCCTCGAAAAGTGAGTCACAACTGTATGTGCAAAAAATACCACCATACTCAAAAATCATATCCAGATACAACACGACGTAACGACCCTGGATTGACCTTTGACACCAAAAATAAACCCGGCCTCCAAGCACGGGCCAAGTAGCAAATAACGACCCTGAGACCTTCCAGAGCTGCCAACATTGGATTTTGGAATCAGGAGATGATCTTGGAATCCGGGAGATTGATTCTTGGAATCAGGGAGATTTTTTTTTGAATATTTAGTGAGCATACCTAGGTCCTCAAGGGGATTACAGCCAATGGATTACTGTCTAAAGGACACTATCAGTGATGTGCTTAAACAGTAAACCGAAAAAAAAATAATCAAAATATCAGATTTTTGCATTATGTAACAAGTACAGGTATCTAAATTACCCGCCAAAATGATAAGACAAGAAGCAACCTACTAGGACAGAAACTGGAAGATTGTAGTCATTAATGTCCGTTCGGACACTTACTACAAACACGTAATTGAATGGAGAATCGTATCTTGGAACACTCTGCCGTTTGTATTCTTTTCTGTCAATTCTACAGCTAGGAAAAGGATAACTTTGAGAATTTCTACAGACCTATCCTCCACTTTGAAGCATTCCTGCAAATTTTAAATATTTTTCAAATCTGATGTGCTTTAAGATCAATTTGAAAGCTTCCAAAAGTTAAGGAAATGTCAGTGGGAATAAATTATGAAAGAAATTTTTTTTAAAAAGAATGACATGAAAGTTTTTAGTAAAGTAAAATCAACTTGAAAAGGTTCGTAACTTGAAAGCGGAGCCACCTACTAGTGATGAATGCATATGAGAGACTCTTTAAAAATAAAAAAGCTTTCCGAAAAAAATGAAAGGGCTCCGCCGTCTGACACCCCCATTTACGGAACTGTCAGCAGGAACCAAGTCCATAGGGAGATTTAATGTTGAAAGTAAAAGTCAACTTAGGATCAACTTGAAACGGGAAAGCCATCTACCAAACATGTGAACTGCATCATGAGATAGAGCTCTTTAAAATAAAGCTTTCCCGGAAAAAACTTGACAGAGGCTCCGCAGTCTGACTTTTTAGGCAACTGTCAGTGGGAACAAAGACCAACAACCAGTGCACTAAAAATAATTATAACCCTCACCACTTTGGCATTAATAGCATATGATGGGAGCATATCAACAAGGCAAACAGCAAATCACAACAGGTTCATGATCTTGTAGGCCTATGCCTTTGCACAATGAGTTAATTTGTTAACACTTTAAGCACAGCATACACTATAATGATTGGCAAATTTGGAGTTCTCTCTCGTTACTTTTGACAGATATTCATTGAGACTTGGTTGCAAAAATACCAGCCGAGTTATACATAACTAAAGGGCCTCTTGATCATCTGGTTTACATCTTTCAAGGTAAGACCATTTAAAACTAATAAATTGAAAAGTTTACAATCAAGTTGTAGCACTTTAGGCATTTGACCATACTAACAACAGGCCCATAGTCACACTTACCTCAGGAAGAGGGCATTTGGAACAAACTATTTTTAAACATATAATATAATTTAAATTCCAAGTAGGCATTCTTCTTGATAACCATAAGTGAACTTTAACATATTTATTAATTTAATCAATCTAATTATGAGAACTCAAAGTTTTAAGTCATTTACACACAATCAATTCCCCAAATTCCCATGTGAAAAAGTTTCAAGGGCTTGCAAAAAAATTGTTTGATGTGGTCTGGTTGTTTACACTAAATTACTCAAGTCAAATGAAATGGCACTGGTGTTTGACCTCAGTCCCTGGTAAGCACTTGCATGCTTGGGAGAGTTATGGTAACATGCTCACGTTCATTTTCGCCGAGAACCCCACTAGAACCGGTTAATAGGTGCACACATAAACCAATAGCATTCAGTAAGAAAGACGGCAAGGGCGGCATCAAATGATGTCCAAAAACTTGACAAAAAGATTTACAAAAGTTACGCAAACCGACTCCCGTCACTGAAATTTAAATAAATCAAGCCCAAACCACGAGATTCCCAATTGTCTGTTCTGCTGCCACTAGGCAGCTTTCGTTCAAAATGCCAAATAAACGCTCACCGACCGAAACTAGTAGAGAAAATAAGATCATGCCGCTCTCTGATAGCAATAACTCAATTCAATGAATTGAGGTAACAAATTATCGAGCTAACAAACACTTAACGGGAGAGAATACGGGATAAGGGAATTTGGACAAGGAGAGACTCTGGGGAGCAGATGAGGTAGAAGAGATAGAGGTGAGGAAAATGTAAGGAATAGAGATAGAAATGGGATGAGGAAAAGGTGGAGGTGAAGAGAGAAATAAGGACTTGGGGAGGATTGTACGCTTGATGAAAAGTGTTTGTTTTCAGTTGAGCTTTAAAAGTATTTTTGTTTGTATGTGTGTGAGGTATTCTGGAAAGATCATTCCAAATTTTTGCGCCGTGATCCTGAAGAAAGTGCTTTTCATAGAAGATTTTGGAGGGAAAGATGCATGTTTATCGGCTGTGTCTGGTGGTATAGCTTTTGATTTGTCCTGGTTTTGTGGGTAAAGTAATTGCTGAAGTTCGGGGGTAAATGATTGTTGTGAAACTCAAACATGAAGAGCCCGCTGTTTGAAGTTTGTTAGGTGCTCTTAATTTAGTGGTTCTATGGCTTCCTTTTTTCTGATTAACTTTTTAAATAATTATTTTCTCAATTTTTATTGAGAAGAGATTTTCTCACGGGAGAAGCACTTTGTTTACTATAAAAGAGAGAAAAGGGATCCCCAAGAGTTGTTTTTGCTAAGTGCACCTTTTAGATTGCACAATAGGTGAAATGGGGATTCCCCAGATCTACTTTTTAGCAAACTTGTTTTAATGTTTGAGATCAACGTGCAGAACCAGGGAATTCCCCCACAAGTTATTTATATGAAGTGAGTGTACTTCGGGGTGATGAATTACATTGGTCGCTCCTGTAAGGTTATGTTTATGCCATGAGAATGATGTAATGATTATTGTTAGACCAAGGGGAATCTATCTGGATTAGTTATATACTATCACGGGAAGGACTCTCTGCCAGCAGTTATAATCAGGAGTTTTAAGTTCACCGATCATCAGTTTTGCCAACTATACAGTATGGATAGCTAGTTTTATCTACAATAATGGTAGATTTTTTAATGCTTCCACACATAGTGCCGAGGATATATATTCCATGTGGAGCAGAGTTTGCTGTAATTATTCTTACTGTCGTGGTGAAGCCAAAATGTACTGGGAATCAAAATAAGATTCCAATTGTGACAGATGAAATCGTGGTGATTATCTTGGACTGATATACTGTGGATCTTCGTCGAGGGACTTAATTTGTCCTTGTCGTCTTGAACTGCTGACAAAAGTTATCTTCCAGGACTGAGAAGATTCCATGGAATATACCGGGAGTTAAATTATGGTGACTTGTGCGCTGTCATTTTGGAGTCGTTTTCACTGTGAGGACACACATCCTCGTTGAACTGCAACGCTTCTTTCTGGACATTACTGGACATTCTTGAGGACAGTAAGTATTAACATATTGTGGTTTAATTGTGTACTTTTTACTACCTATTACATGATTTTTGGACATACCCAAATTCTTGAACCAAATCAAGTAAAGATCATTAAAACTGTTTATTATATATAATTTAGATCATGTTTGCACAGGCTCATTTATTTGTGTTTGAAAGGTATTTCGACCTATACGTCTACGAGACGTCATAACAAGTGGTTTTCAGTGAGTGAAATAATGGCAAAGCGTGAGTTCTGGGGGGTGATTGTTGTGATAGTGCGAAAGGCCCATTTCTGTGTGATTTAGTTTGCTGAGCCGTGAATGATAGTTGGAGTCCCAGATGATGTTACCGTAGCTAAGGTATGGGAGAACAATGTGTTTTAATAGTATTTTAAAGATGGAGTCTGGAAGGTGTGTTTTAACTCTGTAATTGTACCAATTGCGTGCCCTGTGGTAGTGACAGAGTTTGATGTGTTCATTCCATGTTAGCTTGTAGTCGATTGTGATGCCAAGAAAAATTTTGGTTGGAGTGTCCCTGGGAGATGTTCTGGTTATCTATTGTTCCTATGTTGGGTTGTGATTAGTGTTGTGTGTGAGAAAAGCATGGTATTTTTAGTTTTTGAAAACAGTGACGAAGTTTGTTTTAGCGCCCAAACCAGTCCAGTGATTTTGCGCGAGTTCAATGATTCATGTTGTTACAGTGCCTTATGATTGGGTTTGAAAGGAAAAAATGTTTGTGGTCATCTGCACATAGATAAGTTTTAGTTGTGTTAGAGATGTTGGCGATGTCATTCATGTAAATGATGAAAAGTAAGGGGGTCCAAGGATTGAGCCTTGGGGGACCAACTGTGAATGAGGTTTGATGGATGATGCGGTGGAGTGTACGTGGACTGATTGTGAGCGGTTATTTAAGTTAACTCCTGAACCACTCCAAGGGTACCTCCACGGACACCGTAATTATAAAGCTTGTGAAGGAATGTGTGGTCAATGGTGTCGAAAGCCTTGGAGAGAATCCCAGGAATACACCCCATGGTGTGGAGTTTATTTTTTTTGTGCCAGAGAGGTTGGTTTTTAGTTCAAGGAGTTGCCATGGTACGTCGAGCGTTTGGGCTAAAACCGTATTGTTCACGACAAGAATGTTGTGCTGATTAAGAATGTAACAGACGTGGTACATGTAACTTTTTCAAGTAGTTTTGAAAAAGATGGAAGAAACAGAGATGGCCGTAATTTGCAATGTTATGTGTATCTTTTTTTTGTAAATGGAATGACTTTGGCTTGATTTGAGGTGATCTTGGAAGGTTCCGGTGAGAGTGAATTGGTTAAATATGTGCAGCAGAGGCAACATGATGTTATCATATGATGTGTTGTTAGCAATCCCAGGTATCTATCTTGTCGGTACAACGCACTTTTACCAGTTTTAAGGCAAGTTTTTGTGCATTTCATCAACAGTAACTGGATCAGGAACATTGAGGTTTGAATGTGTTTTTTGGGAAGGGTGTTTGTTAATGGGGTTATTGGAAGGTGGTATTTTGTTAGCTAAGTTTTTGCCCAGGTTAGTGAAGTGATCGTTGAATGCGTTGGCTATGTCAACTGGTCAGTTATCTGCTTATTATTATGAGTGAACAGGTCAGGTTTTTTTATTGGATACCTTCCTACCTATAATGTTTGTTTGTAGGGAATTCCAGGTTTTTTGGCGAGATCATTTTTGAGCTTCTGAATTTGTTTCTTGTGTTATGTTTTTTCTTGGCAATACTAATAATTGAGTTTAATTTGTTTTTGTTTGCTTGTATTGTTGTTTGGTTGCTGTGTGTGTTCTTCGGTATGTTTTATAGAAGGCCCCAGTGCTTGTGGTGTTTGATTGACTGGAAATTGCTGTTGTCCTCCAGGGCTGCTTATGGTTTACGATTTTTTTAGGGTCTTTTTTAAGGGAATGATTTCGTTGTAAGGTTTCGTATAAGTTGTGAATGAAGTTGCTGTACGCTATGGTAGGGTCATTTTCTGTGAGTTATGTTCCCATTTCATTGTTGAATTCTACGGTTTTAAATGTGCGAATGTTATGATCTCTGTAGTCCCG
>JAMKCH010058544.1:147500-166485 GCA_023653785.1 Ophioderma brevispina | reverse complement strand
TTTCGGATCAGGTACGGGAGAAAAGACTAATCAAATAAAGATAGCAACAACTCCCACATACATTTATGCGCATACATAATGCAACAATTGTACATGTCCAATATCGTAAAAGGTTTCTCGGCAAGTTCATTGGATCGAAAACAATTCAATCACACGCTTCCATGGTAGCATTGAGGGCGTCAAAGGGTCTGCATTCACTACAAGTTTGTAGGACTTGTTTGAATTCATAACACGTCAAATCGTGCGGACGATTTGTGCGTGCGAGCGAGCTATATATTTGCGAAATATCTGCACCACAGTGTACATGTCAAAGTAGCCTTTCCTGACTCTTATAGGGAACCACAAGAGAAAGAATTTCTTTGGTCTATACATTGAAAATATAACGCCTTCATTGGCACGTCTTGTCGACATGTCCTCAATAATAGAAAACAAGACACTGGACTGGAAAATTATTAGCAAATTTTACGCAATAAAAATATTTCTCCACAAATAGGTAAAGAAGATAATCATTGTAATGTATAAAGTATATCGAACATTTCTTTTTATCATTGTAAGAAATATAAAAGGGTGTGATCAGAAGTCAACAAAGTATTGTCTAAAAAAATTAAGAGAACCTTTATTAAAAATCAATGAATGTAAATTAACAATAAGTAAATACTGATATGGAAATTAATGAAAGAATGTACTTCAGAATGTTTTGAAGGGAGATATAAGGCAGTGCAAAGTTATTACACATAACTTTGGTTAAATACAATGCATTGTATGAAAGGAAATGTACTATGCTCTGTGTACCAGAACGACAACAAAATGTTCTGTGTAGAAATATTAAATCATAATTTGCCAAAAAATACAAAGATATTATTATAATACAATAAACATGTGGAGAAATCAGACACGTCGTAAGACACGTCGTAAGACACGTCGTAAGGTAAGTAAAGTCCTATAAAAAGATGCACAAATATGACATGCTTCAAAATTTTGCCACATGGAGGCCACGCTAACGACCTAATGTTGATATTAGCGTTTGTTGTTAACATTAGACTATACAGTTAACGATTATTAGCGGTATCATCTTTGATACACAAAAAAAAAACATTTCAACCACAGCACAGTATTCTTATAAATGATAATGGTTTTTTTTTTTAAAGGTAGGTGATCCGTTTTTTTCACATCATGTTTTCTACTTCGCAACGAGGAATGTAAATAAAGCATCTCATTACAAATATTCAGCTATTGATGAGCTATTTGAGGACATCATTGTTCATGCCATATGCATGTAAAGAAAATATTTCTCAGGCCGGTTATTAGAAAAATATGTACATTCTTCTGATATCAAAATCTCAATTTTGATAAAATAATCTGGGGACGAGATTGTTAATTGGGTCACACGTCTTATAAAAATAATAGATATCGTCGTTGAATTTTAGTTTTCTTTTTTTTTATTCTTTCTGGTGTATTTAAAATAATTATACAAGATTGCAAAGCTGCATACAATCATGGTACAAGTTTGTGTCACCAAATTCAGACCAAATTGACTCTCTTTAAAAAAAATCTTTAAATCATCGCCATTTCTTAATTAACACTTTATTTTCAACGTCATTTTCATCATTATACTACTAAGATGGTGTGTAGTTTAGGACTATCTAAATAATTTTAACATGTCTACCCAATTCTGCGACGTCCTCTTCTCAAAAAGTATAAGCATTGCGCATTTTGGACCATTTTTGACAAGATCGGTAATATTTACCCCTTGTGAATCAATAATGACCCAACTTTAATAACAGTTGAACCCAATTGGATACTTGATACAGTACCCTAAACAGTGTACAGAGTAAATTGCAAGTCAATACGCGTGTTTTCCGTTACTGTATCAATACATTGTAAAACCATGTTAAAAATGAGGCATTTCACGAAGATTGTTGTTAAAACAAAGATTGTTTGATATTAAATGCCCTTGAAACGCAGAGCATTTATGTTAAGAACGCAATGGGTGTTGATACTAAACACTACCCAATGCTTAATGCGTACTAAAGGTGTTACCAGAAATTGCATACTTTGTGAAAATACACCCATTGCTGATTTCGATTTAATGGCTCTTTTCAAAGAAAATTATGCTTTACACTTCTGACAAGATCGCAATTTGTTCTTAAAATATGCAAATCAATTATGGTTCCTTTCTACAAACTTGACATTCAACACAAAGGTCAATTACATTACACGAATGTCGATAAAACGTTTTGTTCGTGCATTGATCCATACGTGCTCGCATAGGTAATGTGGGTCTCCCGTGGACTGTTCATGCATGGACTTGTGAGCTTGAAATCAGACAGCAGGACCCAAATCTTTTTATCCGATAGTGGTACTCTAAACTCTAACCGTACATGCGAATCCAAATGTCCATACTCTCCAGGAACAGTACCAGAAACACATCTATCTCTTCTCTTTCGATGACCGTTTCATGGTTCCCAGTCTTTATCCTTAAGTTTTCAAATACCTTTCTTACATGATCGGACGCATCTAATGTTTGTTTGGTCCATCTACAATGATGTGATAGTGTTAAGAATTGCCGGCTGATAGTCATACAGGGCGAAGGTCATTTATTGCCTGGAGACTTAGTAAAGGATAAATCTTTTCCTGATTGATATTCCAACCGTAGGGCCTTGAAATTTGGGGGTATGGCTTGGAATTACATTGTCCGGTAGATACACTTTCAGGTACCTTCCCGATTTGCTTCGCGTAACCGGTTGCCTGAATCATAGTCGTAATCTGGAACCCGTCCAGGATCATTGGAAAGCGTAATATGAACATCGTTCTCTTGTTCGAGCCTGCCCTGATCGTGGTAACGCCATCCGCCACGCCTCTGTACCGTCCAGGTTGTCTGCCGAAGGGCGAATGATTAGAGCTTGATTGTTGTTACCCTGTGTTGTTGAACGCCGTGTCACTATAGTTGGGGACAGCACCAATGTGAAGAGGATCCAGATCATCAGACACAGGAACCCAGGTAATCAACATCTGCTAACACTCGTGGTGCTTGTCCTAAATCAACGTCATCTTCCAGGTCGTGCAGATGAATTTGTCGAGAATCGAGATCGATACCAGAGGCAGGAATATCATGAGATTGATCCGTCCTGTAACAGCACACTGTGGATGTTCGGAATTCATGTAATATTCAAATCTTTTTATCTGACTTTGATCGTCGTTGTCTTCGCTCTCAGTGCTACTGAGCTAGAGTTTGTACCCTTCTGAATCTGACACAGATGATACCGTATGACTATCAAATACCACTGATACGACTGTCCTATTCTGAACCGTGTCTTGTTCGCTGTAATCGTAGGAACTTATCTTTGCTGACTTTCGAACTTCAGTCTTTCACAATGTATTCATGTCTGGTTCCTTGCGGTCGTGGTTGTTCTTGGATGTTTGCCTCTCTGATATTGGTGGAATAGAAGGCGGGTGTTCTGTCAAATCCTCACGTTCATTTGTCTCGTTGCACGACGTCCAATCCTGTTCGTCATTAACCATGATGTCTTTGTACAGCTGTAATTCCCAATCAATCTCCTGGCATTCAATAGACATGGCATTTCGGACCAGTTTCCGCACAATCACGCGGAGTAGAAATGTTCAAGCAGCTTGGAGTGTCGTCGCTTGGCAAACTCCTCAAAAGTTTCAAACATGTTTTTTTTCGTATATCTTTCCGTGTTGAAGATCCAGGCAAAGCAGAAAATCCAAGGAATGTGATTCGTTCTGTTTCTGCCATCTAAGCAGACAAAAGGGTCTCTTGCAGTTTCACTGATTGTCCATAACGGTAAGATGAAGATCGCTTTTGACTTAAATTACCAGCACCAGTCATTACTACACCTCTAGAAAACAAATGGTCCACCCTTCTTCTCTGCAGCCTTATACTTAAGTTTACGACGTCGTCTCCGGCGTATTTCAAAAGTTCCAAGGAACTCTCCACTGCTTTGGCTTCACTGACATTCTTTTCTGTTTCCCTTGTCAGAAGGTTGTAAACCTGTCAATGATCTTTGCCAATTGTGATGTTCGCCGATATCAATAGGCAACCGTTGGACACGCCAGGTATTTTCACCTCCAACCAACCCCGTCATCATACTGGTTGTTTTTGTTGTCGTCGTCGTCGCCGTTGTTTTGTTTTGATGGTGTTATCATGCACGGCTTCACTGAAGAATCCATGTAATATAAAAATACAAATCGCCTCAACATCCGGTCATAACATATATCAGCCATGTATTGTTTTGTACTTGGATGTGCCGGCCGGGTTCAGCACCTTTGGTATATATCATCCATGTTCGAATTTAACCATTTTTCATGTTGTGTGGATAATCTGAACGGTAAAAAGTTGTTCACATAATATTCGGATCTCGATTCTTGTTCAAATGCGTACTATGCTTTCTTTAAGGGTTAGATACCTAGGTTGATTTAAGTGGTCTCTTTGTAACAACGCTGACTTTGATTCACTGACCCTCAAAATCGGGTAAATATGAGTGAAGCGTTTTCAAGACAGTTATCGTAATCGTGGTCGCATCGGAACAAATTTAAAATTCATTCATTTGTATAGCATTATTGATTTGCAGATTGTAAATTTTCTTCTGCGTATGTGCTGTATGTTACATAATATGCGTAATTTATATATATTTGATACCTCATTTTCCGTAGTTTGTTCAAACACTTTCAAAATACAGTGATTTTCTGGAATATAGAATACACAAAAAAATAATTACCCCATTGCCTTCTTTTAAATATAAATTATGTTCCAAAACCCACAGGCAAAACAATCTTATGTTTTCCCCCATAAATTATTATGGCTGGTCAAAGGATCGATTAGAAAAAATGCTCAAAACAGAACGCGTTCTTGATGAATTTCCTTACACCATAAAGTTAGTTTCCAACAAAATTTGCCAAAGGAATCACGTGATGTGACACGATAAGGAAAAGGGTTGCATATGTCGGCGGTACAAGTTATTGGAAAGAAAATTCGCGTAATTGCTTTTCACTTGTTTTACCAATGGAAGAAAATTATTCCTATCTTGGTAATAGATTCCCTTTATGGGGTTTGAATCCATTACAGCCTTTTAAAAAGTTACAGCATGCGAATATTAGTGCCCTTTATCATGTCAGTAAATAACAAAGCCATGCAAAGGTCTTTAATCTACGGTACTCTCAAACCATGTTAATATTTTTCCATTTGTTGCGCTTTTTAATTTCGCCATGTAATCGATCTACCCGCAGTTTTGGAATCCAGAGGTCTGGGACTAAAACTGTTCGATAAAAAAGAGCCTGATCTGTTAATTCTATTGTAATAACAAAAGCACATTTTATTTGATTACCTACGTGGGTAAAAATGGGGGTTAGGGTAGACATTTCATATAAAGTCCCATTGATGCAAGTGAGGTATTGCCATTCATTCCGGCAAGCACTACTGCACAAAACGTCACACAGCGCATGACGGAAAATCAATTGTAAGACCTCATTTGCATCAATGGGACTTCTATAAGAACGTCGTCTACCAAACTTTCTGTTTCGCTCACGCACAGTCTCCTTGGCATGTGAACTAAACATTTAAATACGACATTAAAACGACGCAATCCAATTCATCATGATTGAACATTGTAAAATGGACTATAGCTAATAATAATAATAATAATTTGAAGAGGCTCTACGTATACCGAGTCCTCAGCCTCGACACCACATTTTACACCATCAAACTGAGATTTTGTTACCATTAGAAATTTTATTTTCCTCATAACACTGCAAAATACTTGACGGACTGGCTTTACCATTATGATGCTACAAGCTGAAATATGATTGTTTTAAGGTCCATGGACCCGGTGAGTAGACATTTCTTAATTTCTTACATTTTCGTACCTCAACAGTACATATCGCAACACAGATTTTTTAAAAGTGACATCGGGAAAGTGTTAAATTCAAGATAATATACCCAAACCGACAGGGCCTTCTCCTTTTTTCGCGCGAAGGCGTATCAAGATGCTGGAGTTGGGATTGACCGTTTAATGACGTCAGAGTAACAAGCTCACACGTGGGCTAAACGCACCGCACACTCCAGATAATTCTTATCCTTGTCGGTTTCTTTGTCTGGTACTTGACTTTAAAGCTATTTTGTTCTGAGTTCCTTGCGGTCTACGGTTAGCGCTAGTGCACCTGTCGATACAGAGCATTATTATCGTAATTTTAAGGCACCAAATCAAAAAAAAATTATTGCCATCGGATAGCAACACGTAAGACGATATCACGAGAAGTCAACTGTGTACGTATGCAAAGAAAACTGGGCACGCGAACGTCCGTACCACGATAACGATCAGGACGCGTTTCGCGATCGTATCGCGTATTTGTTACTTCGGACGTCACTTCTGGGTCACGCTTGCCAGCGACGGATAATCACTTTCATTTTGGAATTTCTTGAAAGCTTGTCCAAAACACATGATCTTATGCCCAATTTTTATTCAAATATACTGTTTCTCATTCATACGCTTCATGCAGATTTTACATTGATTAACAATAAAGACGATGATGAAAACCCATTTTTGTGGTATTATAAGTGTTTAAAGAATCTGGGTCCATGGACCTTTCAACCGGAAAAATATTTTGTAGCTTTATAGGCTATTGTAATTCACAATTACGCTATTTTAAAACGTATTATGTTAAATAACATATAATTTTGGAATTAAAGTATATTGGTGATGGAACTCTAGGAAAGAGAGAAAAAGAGAAAAAAATACATATGGTGGGGAACCAAGCGACATACACACATGCGGCCCAGCATCAATGCCTCAACTTTCTTTGCAGCGTGAGGGCGTTTAATCTATCTGCACTACATGGCTGGCATTTATATAATAGACAATGCACAAGGTTCGTTAAACTCTGGTTTATATGGGATTGCGTTTGGCTGTGTGTGTCAAGGGGTTGTTGCGCTTAATGAGATAAATGTGGACCAATTTCTTGAATAGTTGTTGTTCGAATTCTAACACGTTGGAACATTAGACCGTAAAAAAGTTACCTATTTTTAAGGCAAGCAGTTAAAAACGTAAGATTGAAGGCATTGGGACATGAGTCTCTAATGGCAAGCTATTTCTGTAACGCAAGACTCTTTAACTCCGGTTACCAATCTGGTAGCTGTTAATGCATGAGATTGAGGAAGACGAGTCATTTTGTTCTCGATAGTACTTTGTCTGAAATAAAACCTTCATGCGAAGAGTTCATTTACAAACTAGTCTTTTCGACACGTGTTTGTCTGATATGCATGCTAAAAACACAAGCTACTTGAAGTCTATCCGTGCACTCTGATGTTCGTGAGCAAAAACACGGTCATCGTATAGCTATGAGGAACAAGGTATCTCTGTAGGATTGATCTCTTAATAAGACAGAAATATCGATTGGAGTCTGACCCATCATGGCCAAAGTATCTTCACACGACCTTTTTTTCCCTAAAATATCTTTTTCGTCTTGCCAATGTGTGCATCTGAAATGTTTACCACCTACTTTTAGCATTTTTTTTTGTTTAGGGTGTGTTTTCCCCTTGTTTGTTTGCCCCTTTTCTGGTGCCAAAGATTTAGTGTAATCGCCAATTGATGAAAAATAAGTACCAACCAGGATATGGATAGGATACAAGACGATCTTAAAGTTGCATTTCGTGATCCTAGATTCTTGTTTTTGTGTATGATTCCTATAGATAATTATCTTAAGAAAAGGTAATTTTCAAAATTTCAGTTGATTCTATAGCTGATGACGTTCTGAGCGAATTTGTTCGTATCACGCTTCTTCATAGGTTGCTGTGTTCTAATTTCTATCCGGTTTGTGTCAAAAGTACGAATTAGACACAAATGCATCACCCCTTGGTATTCGTTATATAAATGCACCCGATGCTTATGATTTTTGGTAACAGGGATTAGTAGTCGTATGCGTAAAACAATGACCTCTATACAAAATGCTATACGGGTCGGCAAAATTGTCATTTTTCACTGGATTTTCATGGGGTTTAGAGCTCAAAATGATGGCAATTGAATAGTTTTACATAAACATAGTTTTAGAGCTATACTGTGCGGAATATGTTTTCAAATGGTACTATAAATTATTCTTGGGTGGCAATCGCCCCTAACCATTCGGACTTTTATGGCATTACACTAACCAAATAAAGGTGCTGCCTTTATTTTTGTTACGCTAAAATGACAGGAAATTATAACTTTAATTGGTATTTTAGCGCACCGGAGGAAAGTTCGCTGGGGTAACCACCCCGCGTAAGACGAGGGGAAATTGTTATATACTTGGGTCGTATGATGTATTAAACCCGTCAGAGACATTGTAAGCTAGGAAAGCTTAAAGATTTGTAAAGTCATGAAAGTTATATACACACACTGGCCAAAAGTATTGCAATTTGCCAAAAAAATTATAATGGAAATTTATTTCATTTGTACCAGAAGTTCTGCACTGCACATTACGTATAATGCCAGAATCCATTGTGCGAAAAAATATCTGATTCGATTATCAGGTTTCCTAAATGGCTTAAAATAAACGTGCTGGCTAATAATAATTTGAACTACAGAATGAATACGATTTTAGTCCAGAAGGAATACAAAGGCCCAAAATAGTTTCAAAATAGCCGCTAAATTGTACGGGTTTGTCAGGGGTTACTGCAAATGTTTACGGAGAAATCGGACTGGTTGTATGGAATGGAAATGAAATAACATCAATGGAAGAAGGGAACACGCACGTACATCACTGTTGGACTCAGAAAACTGAGTGAAAAAGAGGTAATGTGATAACTTGAAACAACTTTTTAAGCACACCGTTGACTAAATAAACGCTGCTTTATCATTCAAGTTACATTTCGGGTGTTTCAGAATTTTCAAATTTTCTCCTTTGAACATTTAGATGAACCGTAAAAGGTGCAACGAGAGATTTCATATACCAGGTGCCCCTAAAAAATCGAATGTACTGATTTTTGCCCTGATGTAAAGCTTTCCATCAAAAATATCCCCATGTGAAAGGAATAAGCTGAGAAATGTTTCTTTGGTACCAAAATTGTGAAATTTCTAATTTCGTATAGGAGCAAATACGAAATTCGCGGCCTTGGTTTTTATATTGAAATATAAGCAAATAAAATCACCTTTTTTCTCTCTTTTTTAAGACATTTGTGAAGCCAAATACAAGGTAAGAAATCTATTGAGTGTCTAATCTACATGAAATTACTATTATGACACACTATTTGGGTGCCTCAAAATCTCTCGTTGCACCTTTAACGAACCCGTACAATTCATTTAGCGGCTATTCCGAAGCCATTTATAGCGTTCCTGGGTCGGTATTCACTCTGGAGTACAATGGGCAAGTTTTCGTTCCCCAGTTCTTTTAATCCGCCATATTTGGGAAACACGGCAATCATATCAAAGGTCTTTTGCACTCTTGCATTCTGGGGAATAACATCTGTTTCAAAAACACAATCATGGCATTCAATACGTCATGTTTAGTCAAAAACCCATGGTACAATTTTAAATCAGTTTGTGATTTTGAATTTTTGTGTGCATATTGTAATACTTATGGCCAGTATGTGTAGAAGGTCTATTTTGATCGGTTACTCATGCAGAGGTTATATCGTGTAATAAGCCAATCAGAGATACTATAAGAAATGTGATATCCTCTGGAAGTTAAGCTATGTGAATGAACTAGAGAAATGTTATACTAAGTCGGGGTATACCTTTGAAGAACTTATAACTTTAAAATGACTGAATGTGAGATCCTTGACATTTAAAATCACACCAGAAGAAGGGTACATTTAGGTCATACCATGAGCGACATTCGGGTACTGGTCAGACAGAGATATATCGCACATTGTGTAATATTTTCAAGATGGCGTGCATAGCGCATTCTATTCAAACCAATGGTAACATAAAATGAAAAAAAAAAGTAGCACAGCCAAGGAAACAGGTGCAATTAGATGAAATCAACTGATGAATTCCACTTTCTAAATACTAGTAACCCGTCAATCAGAACGGACTAAGTGACTGGATAATCGTTGCTGACTTGAGTAACGAAAGTGTTCCGCCCGAAGCTACATTAAAGCCACTGACCCGCATGCGCCATGCAGTCTTACAGATCACGTGAAGAGCGCGGAGTAGGTCAACTAATCTTTTCTGCGACTACGAAAGACTAACTGTAAAAGAAGGTGTTAACGAGTATCACTCTCAAATTGATCAATTAAATTAATCACTTTACCTATAAGATCCGACGCCATTAAATAAATTGAACATCTGTTCCACTAGCTGAAAAAAGGTGTTGTGACAAAGCCGTGTTCAGCTTATATCAGGTATCAGGAAAAAAGTGCATTGCAAAAAAGGGTCTTGGATATTCTTTGGATCTAGACATGAATAAAACATAGAAGACATAATAAGACAATTTTGAGACGTGTTTTCAATTAAGTTCAATAACCTCAAGCAAACAGAGGACTTCAAAATAGGACATGTCTAAAATAGGACATTTCTTCACGCAAGACATTGTTACTTCAGTAAGACATGTCCCTTGGGCCAGTTTTGAGACATGTCATATTTGTGTATTTTCTGGTAAGGCGTGTCTTGCCTATTATAGACTTGTCTCACAACATGTCTCATTTCCCAACATCTTAGATCACGTCTGTCGATAAGGCATAGTGTTTATAATGTTACATGTATTCTCTACATGAGGACAAGCCTACCTGGAAAATATGTCAAATAAGGCATAGTGTTGTATACGATGCAAAAAGGGTTTAACTTTGACATTAACCCTCGTCTACCAAAGCCATTTTTTTGTAATACACCCTATTTTCAATTGTTAAACATCTGATTCCAAAAAAATAAGGTACCACTGGATAGCTTAGAGTCTCTTCTTTCCATTTGTATCAAAATAAATATAAACATTCCCATTATGACGTCACTATGACGTCATAAATTAAGAAAAGTATGAAAATACTGGATATAGGGTGGAAAGTTGATATTTTGCTGGCTCAAACATTATTATAACACTTATACGCTCCTTGCATAAACTAGTCATTTCCCATCAGGTAGAGCCAAAAACCTCATGAAAATCGAATATTTATAAATTTTCCCCTTGTCAGTTTTGCTGACATGCATTTTGTCATTTTGGTACTCATTTTGTTAGCAAAGGAAAGAAGACGACCATAGCTATCTATTGGTACTAAAATCAAGTGAAACGTACTGATTTAAAATAAGGTCAACATCTTATGAATATCATTTTAAAACTGATCAGCTGCGACGTAAATGTGCGGTGTTTTTTATTTTGTGTTTTTGTTGTTGTTGTTGTTGTTGTTGTTGTTGTTGTTGTTGTTGTTATATACATATACACTGTTAAAAATGTTCTTTAAAAACGTCGTTTCAACTGTCATCCGGGACTCGGAACGTGCAAATAAACAACGTCCTTTTAACTGTCATCCGGACTCGAAACGTGCAAATAACCGTAACAAATTTCGTTTTAAAGTTGTGAGTCCCAGCTGCCAGTTAAAACGCCGTTCTTTAATTAACCTTTTTAACAGTGTATGAAAACGCGAGTAAAAGTTGTTTGCGTATGTAAAAACACACAATTACGAGATTGTTATGTTGTTTTAAATTTATTTTTGTATTTTTTATTGTTGTGGTTGTTGGTTTTGTGTGTCTTCTTTTTGTTTTTTGTTGTTTGCTTTGTTTTGTTTTTAATTCTTCAAAAGTTCAAAGAAGCCAATTTAAATCGCATTCACAATTTCTATGATCATTATGCCTCAAAATCGTCTCGACCAATGAAGATATAAGTACGAGTTTTAATCTCCCCTTTGAATTTCAGAACAGGTTTCTTATTTCTACTGATTAAGTTTTCACAATTTTAGAAAAAAAATTGAGCCAAAACGACAGCAAATCGCACCGTCTCTGTCCCGACAGTGATCCTCATAAAGTCTAAATTTGAAACGTATGGAAAGCTGCATACTGACATTCTTGACGGGTATAACATGATTGTTACTCGATGTAGTCTTAAATTACGCACAAGTGTCTCGGTTTGAAATATTATACGTGTTTGAAATAATTTTAATCGATATGTAATATTTGCACTATACAGCAAACCAGCCATCATTATGAAGGCATTTAACTGCTGTAAATGTGACAGTAGAGACATGTATAGTTGTCAGTTTTGTCACCTTTTTATTTGAACTAATTAGATGCATGTTTTACTCGAAAAGAACTTTTCAAAACGAGACCACAAATTTTAGAAGCCACTGAATTAAAAGACAAATTGAAATGTATTTTCTTTTAATGATACTTTTTGATAGTTTTATATATTTTATGTATATCTACAGGAAAACCATAGCTGTAAAATCTGCAGTTTCATAGCAATGTTTTTGTAATTTACAGTGGTATTAGTAAATACAAAAACATATTGAATTTCAGGGATTTAAAAGTTAATCCTTAAGATTGTGGTTGATAATTTTATATTTTATGTATATCTACAGGAAAACTACCTGTAAAATCTGCAGTTTCATAGCAATGTTTTTGTAATTTACAGTGGTATTAGTAAATACAACAGCATATTGAATTGTATGTTACACCAGAATTGCTGGCAGCATTGAATTATCATCGAAATGCCGTTAATTTACGGCTTTTATATACATGTACTGTAAATTCAAGGAATGCAGTGTAAAATTTGTGATCATTTCATAAAAAACAGGACATGTGCCTGGATTCAGTTTTGAGTTAAAAACCTTTTAAATTGACAATATCTGAAAAAATTATGAATTTTTGTTTCAGATTTTGAATACATTATTACACGACCTTTCCAAAAGTGTAAGTGTCTTCAGTTAAGGTGATCATTTATTCAAAAATTTTCGAACCCACCACAAACAATAATAACGTATGGAACAAGCTGTTTAATTTAATTTTGGGCTTAGCAACATAAACCATTTATCTTTGACAATGTTCGTAAATCAATTCGGCCGTAAATAAATTCATCTTAGCCAAAAAATACTTTTACCTCTGATAAGAAATTTAATTGTCTAATTCTAATCCTAATTTGACAATTATGTTTAATAATACGCTCACTAAGCAACCCCGGTTTTTTGCATATTTGGAATGCTTACCATGTATTAGATCACACCTGAAGTGAATTAGCCGAATACGCCGTCTTTATGTAATAAGATGATGATTTAGTACTTTCTGTCGTACACGACAGAAAGTCAAAGCATGGCTTTCTATAGGGACGATTGCGATAGCAGGCAAGTTCAAAACAATATTTGCGGTTTTCGTTTGTACTTGTGTTTGTACTTCGAAACGTTCTTGGTAGGTAGTCTAGGACCGATCCAATGAAAATTGAGAGAAATTTGTATCCTAAAAAAAATCTCCTCCTGTCACTTTAAAGAAACAATTTCAAACAACACATTTTAAATGATCAAATTATGTATTAAACGAAAGGTTTTAGAACAAACGCATAATCGATTACCTCAACGGCCATGTCAAATGCAAAATAAAAACTTTATAATTGCTAAAAGGAAATGTACACCTTATTTTGAGACATGACCATATAATATTAACTTTTCATCTTTTTCCCGTCATGAATAACAAATAAAAGGTCTACCTTCGATGTGGGTGTTAAGGCGTGAAAAAATTTTAAAAACATTTAAAAATGCTACTATGAGTGTCTGTGTGACTTCTTATAAGTTCATCAAGCAATCATTATTACCATCTCAGCAATCTAAAGAAGCGGATTTTAAAAAGAGTTCACTTAGAGTGGAAAAATAAGATCGTGTCTTAACCAAACAAAATTAGATACACACCATATCCGTTTATTGCATTCACCGAAGAAAAATCTATACATCTAATATACTCTAATAGCAACTATTAACGATGTTTTGACGTTTTATTCAAAAAAAAAAGTTTGATGTTATTTTAATTTTCACAAATTGATGGCAGTATGAATATAAATATAAACGTAAATGTGACGGGTTTGTAAGTGCTACATAGTTTATATTTCCACCATAATCGTTAATAATATCCTTTCACAAACTGACTCAAGAGCTATGTCATCACACACTCGTACCGTGTTAATTAGTGACGTTCATATTGTTGATACGCTATCACGGGAAGGAAAGAGTTTCTTCCGTGACTATTTGGACTATAATATTTCCATGAATAATACGGCAAGGTTGCGCATAATTCAGGACAAACTCGTCTAGTGAAGGTCAATCACCGATCGCTCTCGGTTTCGACAGCCAGTTTTGGTGGGAGGTATTTTTAGTGAGTATAATTTATATCTTGCGATGTGCCACTTCAATTGGATGCTTTCACGAAATACTTAGCCACTTTGTCCCCAAAACGATCACATCCACACGAAAAATTGTTATACATAACAAGTTTCCTTTGTAAAAATTATTTTAAACAAATTAAAAAAATAAAAGCACACTCTTATGCAATGATGCAAAGCTGTCATTTAGTTCGTTAGCGAGGATATATGGAAACCTACATTGCTTGTGTCTCTAGATGCAAGGCTATAGAAACACAAACACGAAGTCATAGAAACACACATTTATAGAAAAACAGGAAGCAGTCAAAACCTTTTAAATTAAAGTTGATTTTGAAGATAAGTTCTCAAGGTGAACTCAAGGTGGGTTGTTAACAGAATACAAACTACAAGACCAGTGAGTGATAGAATACAAAAATAAACAGAGTTGCTGGTTATTAATTTTCTCAGTTGTTTAAAACATGCTTGGTTTTGCTTGTATGTTCTTCTGTAGCATTTCAGTTGTACAGAGTAATATCCTAATTTGAACAAAAGGACCTTATAGTTTGTATCAATTTCAAAAGATTGTTTTGAAAATTCCCGAAAATTCCCATAAATTCCCGTTAATTCCCAAAATTTCCATGGAAATTTTCCGCTCTGAAAATTCCCGGGAATTTTGCAACCCTACCCCTTACCCATGTGAAAGACATTCCTTCTTTTTTTTTTCTATGACTAGACACATAAGAAGACAATAGAAGATAAATTATCAGGTGTACCCACCCCAAGTGTGTGACAAATATTTATACCACTATACAGTAAATGACAAGCACCGAAGCAACTCTAGAATTATTTTTTTAACCTAGGACTAGGCCGGCGCAGGAATCGAACCTAAGACCTTCCGATCACCAAACGGATCCGATCCACAATGCTACAGGCTGTATCCGATAAATACACCTCAATTCTGGTATTCATAATGGTAGTGGTGGGTATATGACCACTTTTTTTTTCAAAATGAGTAGATTCTATGGCAATTTGGGCTGCTCAAAACACCTCTAGTAAGTATTTTGATGTCAAATGAATTTTTGATATGGTTCCTTGGATTTTAAATTTTGCATTTAAAGTCAATGGGGAATTTTGGTAATTTTAGACTTGACTTTGAAAAGCAATGTTCTTCTCAAACTATTTTGTCGAAAACACTCATATGTTCCTGAAGTTTCTCATAATTTTCTCATTTTTCTCGATGCAAGTGTATTTTGGGGATACAAAACACCTTGTGTATATGATAGTTGTATAAGCACTAGAGTAGATTCTGCCCATCGTGTCACCATAGAAAATTTTGAACAGCGTCGATTACTTGGGGAGAGGGGGCAGAAAAAGAAAATATGTGGCATGATTCACCTGTTTCATGAACAAACTAAGATAATCTGGCCTTTCATGTTGACATCATTTTACATTGAGAGACTTTGTGTTCCTTCGTATCCAAACCATGCAAAAGTCAGTAACAGTCAACTCTTCTGTTGCATTAAATAACACTTACGATAAGTCAGAATGTTTTGAGTTAATGGTGAGGCTGTGATGATTATAGAGGGCCTCCTCTCCTTTCTGACGATGTCCTCCTCTCCTTTCTGACGATGTCCTCCTCTCTTTTAAGACGATGTCCTTTGCCGACTTGCGGACTTTATGATGTCATTGTGACGCCATACTAGGCACGTTTATACTTAATTTAGTATCAACGGAAAGAGAAGGACCATAGCTATCCACTGGTATGACCATCATGAGGATCGAGTGATTCATAACGAATTTCAGAGGTGTTGGTAACCACTCCCCTCATAGTAAACCCTATTACAAAAAAGGCTTGGTAAGACCAGGTTAAATTATGAGGGTAATTCCCCTCAAAAGATAAATTTGTCAAAAAAGTGGTCTTATTTGACCAATTAAAAATTAGTGGTACAAATGCATTTTTTATCATTCAAGAAAATGAAGCTAAAATGTTTGTGTAATGTTTAATTAATATTGTAGCACTAAAATGACGAAATAACAATTGTGTCTTTCATTAACTTGTCATGCAATTTTAAAAAGTGAAATTTGATATTTCATGAAAATACACGTATCTGAGATTATTAAAACTAATTTTAATTTGTCAATAAGACTCTTTTTGACAAATTTATCTATTCAGCGCTCATTTTTAGAGTGTATTCATCCCAAAGGAGGCCCTCAACACAATATATGTCTCTAGCATCCACTTGAAGAGGACCGATTCAGTGGTATATATAATGCCCTTGAACGACGTGTTGAAAGCTTTGATAAGAAATGACGTCAAATATTTCTAGTTGTGTAATATGTGCATACAGGCAGCGACAACCACAGACGAAAATGACGAACTGGCCACGAGAGGGCTTGAGGGGCCGGAAATTTTCATGAAGCTTTTACAAGGGGATCAAACATGAAAACATATTGAAACATATTGTCATTTATGTGTAGATTGCCAGGAACGGATGATTCCCCGTCGCACAAAAAACGCAAAGGAATATGATCCAAGGCTTTTATAATTGTAAGTTTATCCTTTGTGGTCATTTTAGCGAAAGAAATTGGAGGTACCACCTTCAGAGAGGTCAGGGTGTCCCGTCAAAGTCAGAAGGTAGGGGGTTGTCACCTTCCGGGGATATACTGTGTAAAATGCCAAAACAAATGGCACTTATTTTACTTATGATGCTACTGTAAGCAAATACTGACAATATTTGTATTTTATCTTATTTTTAGAGTAATAACATAACATGTGTATGCTTACTTTGGTACCTATCATTGCTAAATAAATAAGAATGTTGGTTGCTTGAATGGCGGAAAAAAGAAAACGGTTTCGAAAAAAACCCCTTGCTTTTGAAAATTTGCTTACAAATAACGTTATAAATAAGCTCTCAGCTATGATGTCACTATGACGTAATATTGTTGAAACTTGATATGTTTGTACTTTATTTGAAGAAAGGATATGTAGGTACACATTGATACCAAAACAAGATGATGTTTGTCCCTTAATTACAAAAAATCAGGCCTGGGGTGGTAACCCCCCGGTCGTGAATATAGTAGAAAACCCTTGGTTGGACGAGGGGGATATAGGCTCACATGTTATTAATTTGATTCCATTGGTTTTAGTTTTGAATCTTCTTCTTTTGAATATTCTTGTATACAGTAATATTTCCTCCATGAAGTAAATAATAAGTTAAGCATTTGAATAACAGTACACAGTGTTGCTAAAGCATGATATGCTAACGTTTTGTGTTAGCGTGAACGACAGTTATCCTGTTTACCCTCCAAATTCATCTTCTTTTCCCGAAGCTTTTAGAGTATGAGATTTAGAGATCCAACGGGTTACCTGTTATGCGCATATCCAAATTGTTGACATACGTATTCGGAATACGTTGCACTGAGCAAATAGATCGAACGCCAATCTTGTTAAGGCCACCACGTTAGCAATTTCTTTGAAGCGCAGCTGGTTAGTAATCAGATATGACGAAAGGAAACTTGTGATTTTAGCATTCTACGGTTTTAGCCCGTTGAAGTGTAGATTTATGTTAATAAAGGAGATGTGTAAGTAAATTAACGCGATTGACCAGCGAGGTTTGTTTGACGGGTTGTTTGACAAGAACGTGACGAATGCCCACGGGGTAACAAACACCCAGGTCTTAGCACCAAATTAGATTTGATTTTTCTGTGGTAAAAAACGAACAGTCCATAGTCAAAACTTAATTAGGTATGCATTAACAAACCCCACCAAGTATTACTGTATAGGTTTTTTAATGGTATGTGCATTGTTTAGGGTTTGCGCTACATTTGCAAATCTTGGGTATTTTTCTTCTTATTTTTGTGAAAATGACAGTCATATTTTAAAGCAAAAATTTGGATCTTATAAAAATACTATGATAAGTAAAAAAATAGCCTATTTATATTATCCATTTGCGTTAATTTGGAGATACATTTGGAATTAGGTATATTTTGAGCGAAAACTTTCCACTTGCAAATGCCAAAAACATTCCATTTACAAAAACAATCAAACAAACACAACCAAAGCAAAAAAAAAACTCATTCACGAATTTGGTTATAAGATACATTTTAAACATCATACCCCCCAAAGAATTGAAGAAACACAGAATGAGAATCTACGATAAGCACCCCCATTTAGTGTAAAATCTTAAAAGCTAACACTAAAATATTAACACGTGTTTCAAATAAGCCTTGATCTTTCATTGAGGCTTTCAACATTTGGCGCCGTGTATAATCTCTCTGATGCGGTATGAAACCTACCATTGTCTTTTTAGTTTTTCATTTCTTGCATTTGCTATCAATAATCTTTAAAATATAAATTGTTGGCAATATGAATGTCTGAAGACAACACGCGTTCACTTTTACTCTTTTATTGGGTAGCTTCTGCAATAGCACATAGTTACCGTAACTTTCTTTGCTATCTACTACAGGTTGTACACGTTGGACATTTCTATCTGCTAACTATATGTTGATAACACACGTCGGTCTTTCCTTCTGGGTGTTAGCTACTGTAGATAGCATAACTTGTAAATAGAAAGCACCATGTGCAAGTACAAATATTATATGCTATCTACGGCTGATAGCATATTCCTCTGGGTGTTATCTACCGTAGATAGCAAACCTGCAAATAGCAAAGCATGAGGTACAAGTACAAATATATGCTATCTACGGATGATAGCGTGTTCCTATG
>JAMKCH010058544.1:0-142500 GCA_023653785.1 Ophioderma brevispina | reverse complement strand
TATACTCCATGGGAATATAGATTAGTATTTAAATCAGGAGTCTTTCGCTGGATACAGGTAGAAATGGAATCACAATGAGGCCTAAGGGATAGCTTTGATTTTTACAGTTATCAAAAAAAACAGTGTCACTAGACTGCTTATAAATCCCAAGGTCAGGACCAAAATTCAGTTCCTTCAATTGTAAATTTCAAGTGATTAAACAATGATTTGTGCAGTATACGGCCCCATAGACGCAGTGCATTATCTGTTTTCAAAGCGAGATTTATCCGATGGGGGATGGGGGGGGGGGGCATGCTCATTCCAGGGGTTCTGAAACTTGATCCCAAAAAGGCTAACAAGACCAATATTCAGTGAAAATAAAACCCCCTAACGGGAAGTCACGGAGCCAGTTTTTTGGTTGTGTGAAATCATACTGTTTCAGTTTTGTTTTTAAATAAGGGGACCAATTGCAGTCAAATTATACCCCTTGCGGGACGGTCTCAATACGGGCTAAAATACCTCTTTAAAATACACTGAGAATATTAATTAGTACAAAAAAAAGTGTCTTTTTGACTAATTAAAATTAGTCATGCAAATCAGGGTGTTATTCATTTCCATAATGTATTCAATGCTGGAACATGTTTGCTATGCTGGAAGATTCCTTCCCATATTTTAAAAGAGTTTTCATGATTACAAAAATATTTTCATTACCTCTAAATTTACACTTTAAAAGATGACAAATTAATGACTGACTAATTTAATTTGTTCAATGTTAATTGACTAATTAAGACGCTTTAGACTCACCAACTGACTAGAATTAGTTTGTCAAGCACAAAAAATGAGAATTTAGTACCAAGGTCATTTTGCTAAGTTAGTCTTTTGACAAATTTTGTAATTAAAAGTCCTAATTTTTTAAGTTGTAGAAATATTTGCAATTATAAATTCAATACAAAAATCTTTAAAAACATTCTTTTTCAAGTCAACCACTTTTTAGACACTTATTTCGTGGATTCTAAAAAAAAAATAATGGTGCGATGACTAATAGTGACTTATTCCAAATAACTGAAACGTCTTTGACCAGTTAATATTCTCAGTGTAGGCCATATACAAAAAAGTTACACTTGCTATACGCAGAAAAAATTACCACTCGGGGTTATTTGCTTATCAGTATGTTTAGGTTACATTTTCCTATTTTATCATTGAACCAGTCACCAACCAATCCAACTGAAGTTGATTACCCCGAGACTTCATTATTGTGAATTTATCACCCCTAGAGGTTTGTCCCGATTTGAAGATATTGTCGCCTTTTTGGAACAAGCTTTGGTCCCCGACCACAATTCAAGACCCCCAGGAATTATATTCCAAAGTTCTTAAGTAAATTTTTGAAAATAGAACGTGCATGCCCCAAATCTCTTAAATCCTGTTAAAAAGAGAGACGAGATGATACTTCTCCCCCCCGGGCCCCCCGCGGGTAAACCCCCATCCATCATTGAGGAGCTTGCCAAGTCAATTTGCTGGGGGGGTAGGTGGTAGTAAAGCGGAAAAAAGAAGGATGATTAATTTTTTTTGTTGTTAAAAATTAAAAATCTAATATATTTGATATAGTAGTCAACGCACTTATGCATGAATTATTGTTCTGTCTGTGAGTGAAAAACCTGAAATATGGGCATTTTAAAGACTTTTTAAAACATTTTGATATCATCTTTTCGAACATACCCACCCATAATCGAAAATCAAACCACTAATAAGTGACAAAAACCTTGACATACGCGCAATTAATCGCCTAATTCTGTACCTTTTCCGTAGTTCCCTATCCTTTTGTACGTGCACGACCGGGTTTTTGGGTTTAGAGCAAAAGGGCCGCCGAGCCATTTCCGGTTTCTTCACGTTCGAGCGGCGATAGCCTATCCAGTGTGTAGAGATCAGTGATTTTGAACCACCAGGCTTCGAAGGAAAAAGGTCAAAGTAATGAAAATAGTCCTTGTGATTTTGTGTTATTTTTTTAAATACCAACGCCCGCCGCGTGTTTCTTTGATGTTCGAAAGTGTAGTTCTATTTGCAGAAATCAAATCAAAGTTTCGAGTATAACTGGAACAAGGCCATTTTATTTCAATCATGGGTGGAGAAAAAAACTGTAGCTTTCTGGATGAATAAAATTTTGCTTTTATACCTGCATCCAAAGTATTACTCAATGTCAATGAGTAAAATTAATGTGGATCAAACAGTCGGGCAAACAGTGTGCTCAAAATCAGTGAGTCAAAAAACATGTTACTCAACGGTTGAGCAAGAAATCTACTCAAAGACAGTAAAAAAATAGTACTCCTTGTGGGTTGAGCGTAAAAATTGGCACGTCTCAACTGTTGAGTAAAAGGGAGTAAAATTTTACTCAACAAACGTTGAGTCAAAATATGACCCATTTTACTGAGTAAAATGTTTACTACAAGGCAGAGCAAAACTGCTACTCCACCTTTGTTGAGTCAAGTTTACTCAACACAAAAGAGATGTGACTTTTTAACTACCATAAGGAGTAAAAATTACTCAGGTTTAGTAAAAAAAAAATAATCAATTGATACCACAGGATCGCTTATAATTTAAATCTTATTGGTAACAAAATAAGTACAGCCATTCTCTTTATGACGTCACTGTGACGGCGCAGTCAAGGAAAGTATGCAAATAGGGTTGCGAAAATGATATTTTGAATTCTTACTCAAAAACATAAGTATAGCCACTAAAACGCTCTGTGTATAGACAACTTAGTAATTCCCATAGGTAGAGAAGTTGAAATTAAATTTTCTCCTACTCTATCACTAGTCTGAGTGTATGGAAATTGACACTTAGCTTTCATGCGAATTTATGACGTCATTCTGACGTAAAAGATAGGCATGTTGGTACTCATTTTAGAATCAAGGAAAAAGAGGAGGATCAAATCTATCATCAGATTCTGTTATATTCCTGCGTCGTATAGGCATGTGGTATTATCTCCCGAAGGGGGTGGTTGCCACCCTATCCATCACTCTTGGATCACACTGTGGACTTACCCTATACTCCGGGGGGTTTAGGCATGAAAGGTGCTTAAACTGGCAATTGGACAATACATCAACATTGCCCCAGAAAGGGGTTAGTAGGGGCGAAAAAAGTAGACGGAGTTGTCTATTCCAAAAAAGGCATTACAAATATACCTTTTAATCCTTGTAATAGACGACATTTTGGTTACTTCTTCAAACAATCCAAGCATTTTAATATTTTTTATTAGTATTATGGAGAGGTCCGTTCACGCTATTTTTTTCATTATTCTTGTCATAGAAAATAATTGTCAATGTCCTCGTCTTGTCTTGTCCTGTATTGTTTTGTCTTGTCTAATCTTGTCCCTTCCTGTCTAGTAATCCAATATTAATTGTAAACTCTGTATAATGTAAGGTGGGGCCATGCTCAAAGTCCATCTGACTTATTATGGCCTCTCCTGCATTTTCATTTAATGTCTGTACTAAATTCTAAAAAATCTCTTATCTCTTATCTCTTTATATTTCTGTAATGAATTTTAATCATTATGTAATGTACTGACTGAATGAAGATGCTAATAAAACTTATTTGAATTTGAATTCGATCTACATCATTAATCGATGTTAGGAGCTATTTTTTATAGAAAATTACATCTTGCTCAACCATTTCTCTCTTCCCATTAACTCAAAATGTTAAATGTAGCGAAAAAATAATGCATTGGAAAGTAATGTGCGTAACATTTGAAAGCGTTATTTCTGTTCGCTATACTCACTCTGCACTTTATGTATTAAATATCGAGTCACTAATGAAAGTCTGTCATTTAGTTTTTAGATACACAATTTTGATAATTTATCTGGAAACCCATCAAAGATTTTTAGAAATCAGAAACTCCTAATCGTTCAAGTGGAATCGAGTACTTGTCACAAATCGCTAAATTTCTTAGGTTTGGGACTATATGTATATTAAAGTTTGATTTGTTCTAATGAATTTGGATTATAGGTCTAAACAACAGTTAAAATTTAGCTTATTAGTGTCAAAATGAACCAGTTTCTTACGCAACTGCATTAAACTATGCTTGGGTGACGGGCTGTCTTTAACGGTATATTATACTGGTGCAATACTATAGTGCAATATTATTATGTTAAGTTATATTCCGTAATAATTATGTTAATTAGAATGGCGGACTGTCTCTAAGAACTAATACATAATTTTATTATTTGGCTTATTTTTTGTTTGTTTTGTTGATGTGCACACACATAAACAAACACACACACACACACACACACAAACACAACTTATTATAAGATAAACAAACAATACATAAAAGGGCTAAAAGCAAAATGACAAAGTAATACATACATGTTCCAGTCTCACCGCACCCTGTGGCAAAAAAAGCTCTAATGGACTCAGAAAATCGGCAAGGACATCACCAACCCCATTAATGTCTTTGCCAATCCTTTTAATGTATAGAGTATTCTTTTATAAACTTTTTTTCTAATTTTTCCTGTAACATAGCTTAACATCCCTCATGCGCAAACCTGATAACGATAGAGATAATGGGAATGGCAACTTTCTTAAAACATTTTAAACACCAACAATGGGCTTTCAAGTCACGGAAAGGTTTTAAAAGATCTTTCCAAAATGCTGCAGAACATTCATGACCAAGTGATTAAGACGTTGGTGGGTAATATTAGTATTTTGGTAAATTTGAAATCAAGTCAAATTGTGTTGATCATTGTATTTGACCTAATATAAGGGTTATAAAAAAGGTATAGTTTGTCTATATTTTCACCTTTAGTTACACAGCTACAGCCCTAATATTGTTCAATGTCATCCTGGGGTAAAAATTATATAATTGTCAGATTTTGTTGGAAGCTTGTGTCAAATTATTTGCTATCGTCATATTGAAAAAGAAAATGCATCTTATCTCTTTGCGTAACAGCTCTGCATATAATTTTGAGGTGCAAGTTTTGATGAAACCTACACTGTAAAAATTTGAGTAAAATAGGGGATTGCTCTCTAAAAAAGGGTTAACTTTTACTCGAAATGGAGTAAATTTCACTCCATTTTGAGTGAAATTTACTCCATTTTGAGTGAAATTTACTCCATTTTTAGTGAAATTTACTCCATTTTTAGTAAAAGTTTACTCTTTTTAGAGAGCAATCCCCTTTTTACTCCATATTTTTTTACAGTGATAGAGATGATGTATATACCCTTGTTACATTTTGCCCTCATAATTATGGAACCAAATGCCAAACATTGTAAAAAGCAAGGCGAACAATTTGACACCAGTTTCAACAAAATCTGAGCATTGGGTATAAGTTTTACCCCTGCATGACCTTGAACCTATAGGGTTGTACCTGTGTAATAAAGGTCGGGACCTATAGACAAATTATATACCTTTTAAAATCCTTATAACGAGACCAACGTATTGGAGTACATTAAAACACAATTTGACCTGATTTCATCTTTTACTCTGGATTAAGTTTTACCCCCTATTTTTACCAAATTCCCCACATTTCCCAGAAGTTCGACCCAAAAATTCAGATTCAGGATATTTCAAATTATATGCAGGGAGGGGAGATATATAGAGAGGGGGGTTATGTCCCGGGGGCAATCACATATGAAATGGATATGGGTGTAAGGCTGGCGCTTCGAAACCCAGGGCATTCGATTATGAGGACTAAAAAAAATAGGGTCTTTGGGTGAGAGACAGCTAAAATACCTCAAAATAAGGGGTTTTCTGGTGACAAAAATGGGTTTATTTTAGAAAATTTCGCAAAAATGTCAATAAAAATAGAGGTCTTTGAGTGAAAATTTTCCCAAAATAGGGGTCTTTGGGTGACAGTTTGGTAAAATTATAAAAAAATATGGGACTTTGGGTGATATTTTCAAAATATATGTTTTTTTTTAGGTGACAGCGCGAATGCTGAAAATGGGGATCTTAACTGCCTTACATGCGCGTCACCTCCAAGATGGGAGTGTATGTATATCCCAGAATACCTTGCAAATTACGATGATAAGATTAAAAGCAACCTAAAGAGTAAAAAGTCAGATATTTGGTCAATGTCAGGGTTTCCGTGCGCAAAGGCCTACATTAGGCCTACTGAAACGCGCAATTGAATTGAGATTCATTTTGTTTTTGAGATTCATATCGTAACAAAACCTGCATTTTGGGTAAAATTGAGTTGTGGCTTGATTTTGTAAATACATGTAAAAACCAGTCTCAAATCAGAGTAGAAACATTTTTATGAAAGAAGACATTGACAAACAATAGAAAACAAAAGAAATATGAACACAAAATGATGTAGCGTTTCCTGCAAGATGACAAATTTGCAGATAGGACTTTGTTGCACTCACATGACGATAATGTTTTAGCGTTTCGTCTTCTTCGTTTTTATTTAAAAACCTTGAGAACACAACAGACTTACCTTCACTTTCAATCTACTCCTGATAATTTTAAATAATTTATTTTTTTATGTTTCTATTTTCGCGTGGATCACTGGCAGTGTCATTAATCATGTTAATAGCCGTATAGAAAATATATATTTATATGAGCGAATGATTCACAAATATACCATAATACTGTGGCTGGCAGATGTGAATGCAAATATTTCTAAGAAACACATTTAATAATGAAACAAAAACAAAAGAAAATGACACACCAGATGTAATACAAGTGGTTATAAATAATATTTACAACTTTTGATAGGCAATTTATTTTATTATGATTCAATCAACAAATTCAGCGAAAATATCTACATATGTTTTTCTATTTTCGAACAAAAATCTTTAAATTGAACGTACACGTGCGTGGGTGCTGTCATAAAAAAAAATCCGTACAATGTGTGTGTGTCGAATATCTTTTGTGATAAGGTGCTGGAATTATTAATATTTGCTTTTGATTGAACCGCGTGAATGCATCTCATACAAGAGAACCCAATTTTCTCACTTTTTCAATTTATTTCCCCCTCAGTGCTGTATGATTTACGAGAATCAGTACAATGCATAATTACAGAGAATCCATACATTTACAGAAGAAATCAAAAGGCCACAGACGTCATAAGCTTAAGTAGTCTTTGTAAGGCTATTGGAAATGCTGAAGCCGTAGTTCTGTTGTTTAGATCAAGTTTCTGAAAAAAAAAATGTACCTAAAGATTTTTCCTGTTCTGAATCAAGGCGCGAAATTTTATAGACTGGCTAAAAATTACAAGCAATGTCCAGTTGCAGGTCAACTTTCTCAGTAATCCACAGTTTCGTCTTTTTTTCTTTTTTTAGAGATAATTGAGTAAGTTTAAAGCTTATGGTTTTGATATCCCTTAAAAGCTCAAAGGGCGACCCGTAACTTTATAACAAAATAATTGGAGATGTTAAGCTTTTTGAGTAATTTTTTAAACAACTACCATATTTGAAATCAATCCTCACATTATCACCTTTTTCATGAAAAAAATCTAATTTTATTAACTTTTATTATATATATAATAGATTCTATCAGCGTTTAAGCTTTTGGGCTAGTGTCAAAGGTCATTCTATATAGGTATAGAGAAGGTTTACAATTGTAATCAAGCGGTACACAACTGTACAACAGAATTGGCACTGGGAGCTTTTTGTGGCCCATCTGCTGCTCTTTCAACACCTTCACATAAATAAGAGTTAGTCCAGACAGCAGTGGAATCTAGTATAATGATTAATTTGCCTGAATTGAACTCGTTATCAAAGTCTAGTAAGAAGTGTTTCTAGAGCTTTGTATTATCTCTTAAATGCTGCTCTTACCCATACATGTTCATAACCACTACTACTATACTCTGTTTAAGAATTTCAACAAAACGACATACACGTGCTATGAATAACAATTTGAAATAGCCCGCCAAATGTAGGTGACACTTAGGATTTTCGAATTCACGCGTTGAATTCATATGAATTGACCATTACTACGGGAACGGGCAACCTTTTGTTGAAAGATAGGCGTGCGTGAAGTGGATGGCACCTATTGATTACTCATGACCTATTCACACTTGATTGACAGCGCACCTGTGCCTCCCCTAGATTGACATGACATTTGATGTGCAACTATTCTTAATGGATACGTTTACCAGTATACAGAAGACCCTAACATAAACAATTTTTAGTAGTGTGGTCTCTTACCTGTAGATTTTCGGTTTCTCAACAGCAGAATTACGACTACAGGTACGGAGAAAAAACAAACCCTTATAAAAAAAAAACAAACGCTTATAACTGACTTCCGTTGAATAATTATTATATTCGTGATTTCGAGTGTTGCGGGTGTAACTTGGATTTGGGGTAGTGTTCGTGTTGGGACTTGGCAAAATATTTGGGAGATCCTAAAATCCTTTGAGTGCTTTAAAGTTGTAGTAAATCGGAGTTTGTTGTGGGAAATGCAAGATCCTTTCGTGTTCATTCTTGGTACAGATCTCTATGCTCGTCCCTCGACGTGCATATTATACCATTTGTACGATCTGTACAAATGTGGTATAGGTCCATACATGTGATTCCATGGTTATAACTTGAATAATCGATCTATAATATGATATAGCTACTGTAGATTGTCTACTCAACAAAGTTTCAGTTACTATTGACCTCCTTTTTCAAAGATGCCACTTAAATTTTCAGATACTCCGCATCGTTTTAACCATTTTGTGACCTGGGTCACTAGTGACCCTGATGAATTCAGCAGACGTTACTAAATAAAGTGCAGTATAACATGTACTGCGGAATTCACCAAGGTCACCAGTGACCCAGGGTCACAAAATGGCCACAATGATTTCACATGGCCCCAAAGATAAGAAGTAAAGATGTCACTATCCTGGAATTTTGTGACATCCTATTTTGTCTCATGACATAATGGAGTCCTTTCAAGGAAGGTAAATTATGTTGCATGGACGTTTGTTTGCCCTCCAGATCATCCAAGCATCCGAAGAATATAATCCATGCACCTGGTTCACCTAAACATGTCAGTTATTTCTGCAGGTGATGCTTTTATATTCTCTGCTTGGATTTTTCCTGAAGACATGTCTGGTCAAGTTAATCCATTGACCTATTCAGAAAATGCTGAGGACTTATAGGAACTTGTACAAGAGGTCAATAGGTCCAGAACAACCCGAGCAGAGAGTACAAAAGAATCACCTGCAGAAATATTTAAAATGTCCAGGTGAACTAGGTACATGTATTGTTTTCACCTCGCGCTTGGACGATCTGGAGCACAAAGTCCTTTCAACGTCATTGATATTCTGTGAAAGGACACTATACGACTCGTCCATAAATAGAGGTTAGAATTGGGATTATATTTTTAGACAAGGTGGCCGAAGAATCCAAGGACATCCCGAAATCGATTGCGTCATCTGTGAAGCTCTTTGTAAAGAGTAGACACTTAGAGAGTTAGGAGACGATTTTGTATGTTGATGTTATTTCTAGCTAATATGATATGGGGTCCTTTTATGGAAGGTAATTTACATTGAATGGACATTTTGTTTGCCCTCCAGATTATCCAAGCATGCGTAGAATACAATACATTTACCTGGTTCACCTGAACATTTCAGATATTTCGACAGGTGATTCTCTTGTATTCTCTGTATACTTGAGTTGTTCTGAAGGACAGGTCTGGCCAAGTTATTGACCTCTCCTGCAAGCGCCCTATATCCGACACTGAGAGTAATACATGTAACCAACCAATTTATACGTGTTCAATCCACTGACCTCTACACATGGATAGCGGGTCTGATTCACCGATTAAAACAACAGGAAGTTGCTTTTTGCCCTTCTCAATGTGGCGGGAAATAATGCATACACCTGCTGGTGCAAATATTCCACACAGATGTTCTATTGTTATAACTCGGACAATATAGTGAAGCCATATTAAGAAGGGCAAAATGCAACTTCCTGTGGTTTCAATCGGCGACTATTCAACCGTGCGGCAGCCCGCTATCCATGTGTAGAGGTCAGTGGTTCAATTGTTTTACATTAGCCATAGCCAGTTATATTTTTTTAATATTGTCACTGCGATGTCACAGGTGTTACGTAACCTAAATTAGAACCGATACACAACATCTTGCCTAATCCTTTAAGCATAAAATACAGTGTCCGTGTTAGCGATCATCTTTCGGGTAAAGAGACCTGCGAATTTTATACACATCTGCTTTGCGTAATACGTGTGGAAAACTTTTATTTTGTCAAGGTGAATATGCCCACAAAGATTACTAATCGAAATACTTACTGTAAATTATGCATTGTACTCCAATGGAACTGAACCAGCCACCTGGTATAAAGATCTCAAAACCAACCCTTTCGTGCATTCTATCACTGCATGGTTTGCCATTTGCAGGCAGAGCCTCGATCTAGCATTTGAATAGATGAGTGTGTTATTTGTAATAATATACCCACTTCTTGCAAGCTCGTTGTTTTGGGGCGTGTAGAGAATCGCAATGTAGTTAAAGATCACATACATATTGCTGTTAGTTCGAGCTCTCTTCGCAAATGGCAAACCATGAAGAGAGTCGGAGGTATACAAGGACTGTTCAGATGCAGAAGCTTGAACGAATGTCTACTTAATACAATACTTGATTAATTCATTAATGCAATCATATAAAAAAGTCAACTTTCACCTATATAATAGGCCCCTTTGGAGCAATAGGCGTGCTGGTATAGTTTCTTTCCGAGTCCATCCTAGGACGGCAGACATTACTACCGGCTTTGCGGCACTGATCAAGTGCCATATAAACTCTGTTATCGTCGAATTTGTCGTCAAGTTCTAAGTAAATTTCTTGGTGAGTTTGGTGCCTAGCCATACGACGAAGGGTCACTTGTCTTTTAGCACGGTGTAACCGAAGAGCAATGGCAACAGCGACAATACAAAAATGTGAAAGCTACAATGCCAGCGAGAAATGTAGCTACAACCCAATAAAACACTGATGATGGATTTCTTTGACAAACCGATGCGCATCCAGATTGGTCTTTCTCTTTGGTGATATCAAACATTTCGGTTATGTCTACATGTTCCCCCTCAGAGTCTTTTGGTTGTACAGATAACGTTTGTAATTTGTTTTCTGTATCTTTATCTGTGCCGTAAGGATTAGCAATGACTTTGAGTGGTCCTACATGACACGTGTGCATTTCATTTGGAAAGGCGTAACTCGTAACTTTGCAGAAAAACATGGCCCCATTATCTCTCATCGAAGGCTTAAAAACAAGTGAAGAATACACCCTTGACTCCGTTTGTGAAATCTTACTTTGACCAATTTTCCCCTCTCCTGTCCTGCTCCAAACCAAACCAACTGTAGGCCTTGAAGCCATTGAAGAACAATTCAAAACTATTGTTGTACCTGCATATACCGTGGGTAAAGAATCTGGTACACATACTGGTGGATCGGGTGGAAAGTACTGGAAACGCACGGAGGTCGAACCTTCAGCAATTATTGTAAGCTTACCCGATCTGATCACTTTGCAGGTGTAAGTTCCTTCGTCCGACCTTTTCGCTCTGGTTATGGTGAGGAAGTACACAACACTCCCATCATCCAACTGTCTTACCGCTAGAAACATTCTGGGATCATCTTCTACCGCGATCAGTCTGTTCCATGAAAGTGTCTCAGTACGGTTGCCAACATACCGTGATATGGTCACTTCGTGGTCCACTTGCAGATCATGAACATGGCAATGAAGAGAGAGGATGCCATTTTCTTTCACTGGATTAACGGGGGCAGTGACGGAGACAGATCCCTCAGCTAATATATTCGACATCAGAGTTAACATTGAAGTCCATAGAAGAAGGCTTTCGGCGTTCGCTGCCGCCATCGAAACCAGTTTTATAGATGAAATTTGTTAAATGAAATGTAGAGTCAATGGTTGTAGAATTAGTAGCAAACTGTCGTCGTTACGATAAAATATTTATCAGCAAATTATTTGGTGTTCATCCAAGAGGCAATTAAAGCAAAGCAGCTTCATCAAATTAAATGTTTTCATGCGGTACTTTTCTATAGGCGGTAAACAAAGTTTTCCCGCCACTCTTCAACTTTCCATCGATTCGCAAAGATATTTCCTCCTTCTTCAGCACATAAAAATATCCCACGTCTCTAGTTCGCTTAAGTTCTCAGTAGTTGTATCCTATAACGTCCACATTTAAAAGGTGTGAGCGACAACTATTACATCAGGACTGTTGGATTCTACTATCTTCTGAGTCAATCTTGCAATAATGGTGCAAATTTGTCAGCAGATCTGGTTCCTAGATCTTCGTCAAAGAACAGACAATCGCCATTGTGTTGAATTTCAGAGGACAATGCAGACTTTTATCAAACCTTTCAACGCGTACAACTCAGAAGATGACGAAAAAGCTTGTAAACTCAGCAACATATAGATGGAAACTGAAAACATGTATGAAGTTCCCCAGTTGTGAAGTCGCTAATGGAGTGCCTGGGGGCTTCAACAAAAATCTTCAAAGCGTAAATTTATTCCTTTTGCATCTTCTCGCGGTGTTTGCTTCCATAATTAATATTCATGTCTTCGATCAGGTTCCCTGTGTGCAGTTGCCTATTGTCCAAATTAAAATTCATATTATAACAAATACATGTAACCCATGCAAATGAACCGATAAGTGGCGTAGTGTTTGGTTTTGTTTGATGAATACAATAAATTTGCCATCTGTGAAGATAAAAATAAATATTTGGTACGTTTCATTTGCCATTCAATGATTAAGAGATGAACCTTATGTAAACGTGGGGTGCGATGCATAGCACTTCACACGGGAGAGATTTTTGTTTGACATGCCGCGGTAGTTTGTCACTATTTGCCAAAGATGCCCCTTGGCTAAGAGAGTTGGCGAGATAGACCTACTTGTATCGTGCATGATAAAAAAAACCTTTGTGAATTACCAAGTGAGTAATAGTACAAAATTTACATGTTTTCCAATTGAATATGCAACCCATGTAAGTTTAACAACTGTCGTTTTTTGTTAAATAATTCACCAAAACCTTGATATTAAAGCTTCAAGGGAAGCAGTACGTGTTTCAAGAAGCAACATAAAAAATTCTAGATTCAAGTACTTTGAAATCAATTCCCTATGATCTTTGTTACCTCAATTTCATAATTCCTCTATGCAAACTATTTACTTCTCAAATACCTTGTACACAGGTTATATGAAACAAAAAAATGTAAATCACAATAGTGAGCAAAATGAAACATCTAATAAACAATTATCATGTTTTCTAAATAAATGCATGTATTTTTAGAATACTAGTATTTAGTGTATCCTTGTTGTACAGTGTTGTCAGACGTTAAAACACTTTTGCAATGACACAACAATCTAATTGAAAGGTTTCTGCCATACATAAGCATAAACTTAATTTCGATGAACATTTCATATCTTTCCGTGCATAATCTTGCTCTGAACTGAGTTTGTAAATCTTTAACATGTAATATGGATAAGGAAAATTCCCGTCCTCTCTCTTCCTTTCTCTCTCGGAACACTATAATATAGCTCCCCGAGTTAAGTGTTTAACAATACTTTATTTCTTTCACGTTTTCCCTAGACGTGACACACAATCTTCGATCGTGTTCTCGACACAGTATAAGATTAATCGCCTCTGGCGCTTGATGTTATTCAAATTGTTGGTTATGATAATCTTCATGTAAATGCGGATACCAGATCGCGTGCAAACCAGCTGCATAGGCAATTGACTGCCCAGGGTGTAATACGGATGATTTGGTTACATGTACATCTACTGGAGATAATCATAACATAACTCGGTAAATACTAAATAGAGGGTGTCCGCCCTTTAAGAAAGAGGGTGATCTGTTTTGCAGTTTGATAATAAACCATATAGCTACAGCATTTGCTCAAGTGAACTCCCTTTGTCCTCCATGAACACTTATCATTTCTGCAAATGTGAATATTAACACCACCTTATTGCACCACAAGATACCATTTGCCGGGGGCACCCAACTTTGAAGGGGTCTCTCGGTTAGAGATTTGACGCTCATAAGGTTTTTTTTTCGACGAGAAGCCCCTAAATTGGGGGTCATTCAGTAGAACTTGGAAACATTTGGGTTATGAGATCGAGAGTCTATAGGTTGTTTAAAATTCTGTGAATATTAGAGGAAAGGGGCTAAATGGTGAGAGATCATAACAAATCCTTTCAAAAATAGTTTTGAATAGGGGTAGTTGGTAACAGCAAGGCACAAAACGAGGTGTTGGGAGAGGCAGCCGCAGAACGGGTGAGTGTCAGTGTGGTCTCACATCCCCGGTACCCATTTTAGTGAGTCCCCCCACCACAACAACCACCACCACCACCAACATCACCACCACTACCACCACCCGGGACCATATGTACAGGGGAGTGTAGCTTTTGCCTTCAACGATGATCACTACTCGGCATATAAGAACACTCTCTATTATTAGTCTATTTATTAAAGGTATATGTTTATTTTATATATATTTGGAAGCATTTTGGAAGCAATTTGTCGCACATTCGAGACAGTTTTTACACATTTATGTTAATTTTCTTGAAAGAATTCATCTTATGCAGAACAGAAAATTGAGAAATTAGCTCAAATCAAGCTGTTTTTTTTTTTTTTTTGTCAAGAGTGGCAATTTCGATTTACCATCCCAAAATATATCAAACTGATTAAAAAATTTTTTCGACGCTATGTCAGTAAAAAAATACAAAAATCTGAATTTTAATTTACAAGAATTCGTCATTTTACTTATGAAGCTATAGTATTTTAGTAGCTGGTTAAAATTGATTAGAATGTTAACGAAATCTGATTCTCCCTAACTTTTCTTTTTGGAAGTGCGAAAGATGTTGACATTTGATAAGAATACAATATAAATAATTTCATTTCATAATCATTCGAAAACTGCGATGTTTTTCAAGATTCTAATTACCATACAATGCAAGCATGTTGTTCGGATTCATTTGAATTTGAATGACTTGCCACGTAGAAATGTATTATTCAAAGACACTATCTCAACAAAACAACAAAAATCAACACCGTTGAAAATTATCTCATTATTCCTTGTAAAGCCCCTCAACGTACATTATTGTATTGAATCAAATGAGGCGTTATTACACCCAAAAACATGTGATTAATTCTTGATGAAAGTGAAATCACACTTACACTATATATTTCCTATTTTTCAAAAGCTTCGTTTAAAAAACTGTAACATAACGTGAATGATGCATCAACCCAAAGTGGATTGTGTCAATATACTCTGTTTGAATAAGTAATGATTGCAATAATATATCATATTTATTTGTTTAAGCATTCTGTCACAGCAATACTTTGTTATAACGCGCTATACATTTAAACATTTTGTTCTAAGGTTCCCTTTAACATTAGTGTACCTTAAAGTGGCATTTCGTGATCCATAGCCTCGTCCTTCGACTTACCTACAAAAGTTATCATCTGCACCGTTGGTCTAAGTATAGTAGGTGTGCTTAATCTTACCTGCATATTCATTCTAAGAAAGTCCAATTTTGTTTTTTTCGGTAGGTTAAAGGACAGTAATTACAACAGGAGTGGCATGGGGCAAAAAACGTGATGATACGAAAACATTTGCTTATAACATCAAAACGCACTGTCGCGGAATCAGTAATGAAATATTGGAAATAACTTTTCTTGAGGATATCTAGCGCGCCATAAAAAATGAAGGCCATGGGATCACGAAATGCACAGTTTTGTTTTCTGGGCTGGAGTGTAGCTTCAATTAGCTCGCTTCACCAATACGTCCCGGGTCGGTTCCAAGTCAACCAGTGTCGCATCATAACCGTCCTTGCAGGTTTTCAGGCTTGCAGGAGGTAGTGGTAGTAATATATATTGTAGTGGTGGTGGTGGTGGTGTAGGGTTGTAGTAGTAGTCGTAGTAGTAGTAGTAGTAGTGTAGTAGTAGTAGTGTAGTAGTAGTAGTAGTAGTAGTAGTAGTAGTAGTAGTAGTAGTAGCAGTAGTAGTAGCAGTAGTAGTAGCAGAAGTAGTAGCAGTAGTAGTAGTAGTAAGTAGTAGTAGTAGTAAGTAGTAGTAGTAGTAGTAGTAGTAGTGTAGTAGTAGTAGTAGAGTAGTAGTAGTAGTGTATTAGTAGTAGTAGTAGAGTATAGTTAGTCGTAGTAGTAGTAGTGTATTAGTAGTAGTAGTAGTTAGTAGTAGTAGTAGTAGTAGTGTAACGAGCCGAAGGTCTTAAATGGTAGCGGAAGCTTCGACCGACGTTCCGAACCACAGCCGGCTGGAATATGTTGATTTGACCATACCCTACAAGTCTTCCTCTTAACAAATCCCCAAGTCCACACCTGAATCATTTTGCAATGACATATTCTTTTGGAAGCTTCCATTTTTTATGCAATAAATTCTTTAAATTCACGATTCACATTCAAATTTCACAAAGGACGCATTCAGTATTTAAATTCAGCAGCCTTCACTGAAAACTTGGCAGCTTATTTACCTTAGTTAATCTCTGGAATTTACTTTGGAGAATTCTTAGTTTGTAAATTTTGCAGACCTAAAGCCACCCGGAAGGGTTCTAGGTAATCAACCCGGAGAATTGTCGAGACGACAATCCCAAAACCTAACTAAAGGAAGCAGACTCTTCCATAACAATTCACCAAGCTGGTTCTCCAACCCCTCAGAATGACTTTCTAGCCCCTGAATTCTCAGGTTCTTAATCTCCATTGATTTATTAATTTCTTTCTTGGACTGCTTTTTCCAAAGTGCTATTCAAATTTATACAAATATTTTTTAAAACACGCCTAATTCAAGTTCTTAAATTCTTCCAAATTAAATAGGATCCTTTTAAAATGACATAAACTAACTTAATTAAGAAATCATAATTGCTAGCAAATAATCTTCTTTCAAAGCAATCAGTAAACCATACTACGAAGTGAAAGTGTGTGACCAGGGAAAAGAAATCTGACTCCTCCTCATTGACATCCGCCCTCGCTTCTAACTTTCAACACAGGGATTGAATTATCTCAACCACTTTCAAACTTTTAAAAGATCTAAAATTTGCCGCACAACTCCCCAATAAAAAGAGGGGATGAATCAGGCTATTCTGCCACCACATCCCCAACATGCAGCCCATTCCGCTGAGGTCGCCAAATTCAAAGGGTGTGGCACAACACCAAATTCTTTCCTTAAAGAGCTTCAAACCTCAGGCAAATTAAATTGCTCATCTAACACTTTTAACGAGAAACGTGTAGCGTTCTCCAACTCCCTAGTTCAGCGAGTACGATTGTCAAAAGTGAGCCAAATTTCCTTTTTAAATACAGGGTAAAACTGACGTTCAACCCCAAAATACTGGTGTTTCACAAAGTCCACAATTTCATCCTCCACTTTCACACCTCCCAAAATTAAAGCAAAATTCATTGTTTTCCCCTCAAATGTCTCAAAATCATTTCCCAGCCTGATCTAAACAAAATCTGGAGTCTGTTCTTTTCTTTAAGATCGACTCGTTTGCACATTTACCTTTCTTCAGCTCCGTGGACGCTGGATGAAAAACTAACCTTTGGCGACTAAGTGTTCACAGTATTGATAAGAAAATTAAGCCATCCACTTCCTATCCACACCAATCCAGCATCCCTAGTTATTATTACATGTCACCCCCCCCCCCTTGAGACTAAAGAAAAATTATGCTCTTGTTCCCCACCTAAAAAGTGAGAAAAACTAACTTCAAAAATGGCTGACATAAACACATGTCAACAAACATTTTCATCCATAAAATTTCATGCTCCTAAAGAAAATATTCTCCCACATTACCAAAATCTGGGATTCTCAAACCATCTTTTCCTAATTAGAATGCTGGCTTGTACAGTAGATTTAAAAGACAAAGTTCCTCACCATTTTTGAACTCGGTATTTTTCTTCCACACAAGTGGTCCCATTGGAGGCAGAACAGCAACTCACTCATTCAAGCTCAACAGAGTGTAAAGTTGCACCAAGTGAGGGCAGCATTCAAACTTGCCAGGTAGGGCAGGACCACATTTGTTACAGTAGTAGTAGTAGTAGTAGCAGTAGTAGTAGTAGTAGTAGTAGTAGTGGCAGCAGCAGTAGTAGTAGCAGCAGCAGCAGCAAGCAGCAGCAGTAGTAGGGGGTTAACGATCAGCCAATTGGTGCCCTCCCATAGCTAACTAATCTGAGACCTGAAAGACTTGTTGTGGTGAGTGTTCCGCAGGATACCTACCAGGTACTGGGGTCGAGACTAGAGTGATGCAAGCCTGCATGGAATAAAATTCGACTGCCACTTTTTAATACGGACGTTCTGTATCTGCATCTGCAGACACATACTCAATTCTTTCATAGTCATTTGCATTTCCCTTCTTTATCTCCATGCAGTGATCTACTGACTTTTCTTAAAGTATCTCTAATTGGCTGATTACATAACCTCTGAGTAACCAATCAAAATAGATCACATATTTTATTCACTAATTTAAAAGTGCTGATAGGACAAAGTGCGCTAGCTGGCCTGGCAGCAAACTTACAACAAGATTCTTACGATTTCCTGATGGCAGCGTAATAATAATGGCCGGCCGCTTTAATACAGGTAAAAAGCTCAATAGAAATCCAGTCGTTATTCATATTTAAAAAGGTTGGAAAATGACTTCAAAATTAAAAAAATTAATCCAAATTATCTCATATCCGTTTATAACTTTTATAATTTTTTTTTTAAATTAAATGTCGATTTTCTTAAATTTCTTTTGGATTTCCCGATAATTGGCCATTTCACTAAATTCACAATGGTCACCCTCCTTTTCAATAATATAAAGGTGTACTTTGCCCAATTAAACCAAAAAATGCATTAAAACCTAATTTTCCCATTTGGGCCATTTTTATTCAACTATGGAAATTGTCAGTTTTGCTGACCTGACATGCGAACTTTATAACGTCATTCTGACGTAATTCTAGGCATTTTGGTACTCACTTTGGTATCAATGGAAGAAGGAGGTCATAGCTATCTATTGGTATCAAAATCAAGTGTCTGTGATATTCCTCTGTCGTACTGGGAATGTTGGTACTTCTCTTCCGGAGGGGGTGGTTACTACCCATCCACCACATTAGGATCACCCTGTACCTTACTTATACCCCGGTGGATGTTTGTTTTTTGCATGAAAAGGAGCATAAAATTTCAATTGTTAATTACAGTAAATAATTTGGCACTAAAGGAGGGGATTTTAGCAAAGCGGAAAACCTGAAGGGGTGGTAACCACCCCTTTTCGGTAGACGAGGGTTAAGCCTAAATAAAAATCACAATTTCGATATCGATGGACTTGACACCCATTTGTTAATATCAATATTCTTGCAAATGTTGAGCAAGTAAAGAACAGAATATTATTATATATTTTTTTAATATTATAATATTAGTCTTGCAAATGTTGAGCGTAAAAAGCAATATTATATTCTTATATTAAATAATAATTATAGCCTCATAACATTAACAATATAAGACTGGCACAATCGCGAACGCTATGTCTTTATCGTATTCATACAATCATTTTCTGCAGGACAACATTAAAGGGACAGAATTACATTTTATTTGAAGCGAGCCCTCAATTTCATCCTAAACTGAGATTTATGCATGTTTTAAATTGTTTTCTGTGCAAGAATGATTCAGTATTTTAAATTGCCTTGTGCAATTACCATTTATTAAATTTGAATGTTTCGGATCGTGAAATTCAAGATATCGTGAAATTTACGCTACTATTATATGTTATGAGTTTTTCTCTGCCTATATATATTTGCAAGGTTTTAGAAAAATACTGAAAACTAGTGTAAAATACATTTATCCGAATATTCTATGTACATGCACTTTTTTTTATTTTTGGTGGTTAAAATGTAATACATGTATTGTAATTTAGGTTGAGTTTCATCGAATCAACAAACTGAGATAAATTTATCAAATGTGGGAAATTCCCCCATGTGTCTTAAAAAAACTACTTTAACATTCCCCTCAGGCCTCAGTCGCTCAAATATCGCTGAAGCTTCTATGTAATAGTTGGATCATCCTCTGGGCGTATTTTATGCACCCAAAGGCAATATTACCCTTACTCCGAGGTAGGGTATGTTGTAAATGTCGGAGTGATGGAGGTGGTTGCCACCCAAAAAACTTATATTTTGGCTCTAATGAATAAAAGTGGTATGACCTTGAAACTCACTGTGTATGTTAAAGCTAAGACAACTATGCTCGTTTCAAATTAAAATAACTAATTCCTTTTATATAGGCCAAAACTCCAATGAAAATAGGATGTTTCTACGTTTTTGGCACAATAGTCCAATTCGGTCTATATTACGTTGTGCGTAATGAAATTCGGAAATTTTTAATCATATTGGGCATGTCGGTACTTATTTTTCTATTAATAATTAGAAGAAGTCCAAACACGTGTTATTACTCAATTGATACCTCCAACCTTACCTTCAACCTAACCTTCTCCAATCTCCGTCAATCAATGTTGGGGGAATTAGCAAGACTGTTGATACGGTACCTCAATCAACTTTGGATGGGAGACGGGGGGGGGCAGTTTCCCGAAAATCGTTCTCAGTATTCCAACAATTATTTCCCAGATTGTATATACATTGGCACACAAACCATTAGGCAGTCCATATAATTAAAAAAATAAGCGGGATAATAAAATCCATTTCTTACAAAGATGCTATGGTCCACGAAAAAGAAGTTAACAAACAGACAAACGAGATTATGTAAACATGAATATTTTTTTTATGAATTTGAAGTTACATAGTACATTGGGTAACATATTTTAATGTCTATTCAAATCTTGTTTCATATACATGGTGAATGTCAAAAAAGCTATCTCATACGATTTAGTTATTAGTAGTGATGACATCTTATAGTCATGCTGCATGGTTTCAAATAAAGTCATGAAAAAGTAAAAGGTATCTTTAATACAAGTGAGAGCGAAGACTACGGTGTTCCATCACACTTCAATCGTTGTTCGACTTCTATAGAACTTTCATAGTACACGGTTAATAATAATGGGCATAAATAAGACCTTTTTTCTCCATTTGGTTTAATGGATTTCTACCTGAAGGCATTTGGAGGTTTTTTGCTTGCTTCCCTGAGGCAAAGTTTGGACGGGTCGCTTTGTCAGAATTTTGTTTTATTTAGTTATTTTTTTAGTTTGTGTGCAAAAGGTATAATTGATGTATACAAAAAGTGTATTAACCGACACCAAATGATCACAAAACACAGCTTCAATTGATAGAAGAATATCGCTATATTCCTATTTTAGTGGGTTTCTATCCTGAAATAACATTATGTACAATAAAGGTAGATGGAATATTCACTTTAAGGTGCTGCATTAGGGTAGTTATTTGGTCGTTATTTGAGTAGCACTGATAGTAAGAATGAACATGACATTTTAAAATAGGTTACTTACCTCAAAATTAAATTGTTTTCATTGAAAAGGTGACTGATACGTATATATATATATAAGAACAAATTCCAACACGTAGCACGACTTCAATGTTCCGATAGTACCAACACAAACCGAGGCTGTTGTTGCTTTGTTTTTGCTAATATCTTAAAGACACTATCAATGATTCACTTGAAAGAGTCAAAATATTTGAAATTTGCAGGAATAGCTTAAAAGCGAAGGATAAGTCTGTATGATTGTATTTTTTTCGAACTGAAAAATTGACAGAAAAGGAAGAAAACAGCAGTATTAATATAATGTTGAATAGCTTTGAGTATGATCCAAGAATATTTTTCTAACGAGTGCAATATATTCTTGTATCATACGAAAAAACCTTTCAATACTATTATCCAACTGGTGAGTCTTGATCCGGGTCTTGATCAACATGATTATGATCACACCCCAGTCTACGGTGTTTCAATAATGTCGCTCTCGCTAAAAATGCCCGGATGCGATACAATATTAAAAAGAACATTGTATTGCTTTTACCAAAACTGTAGGCTACAATACAAATATTTCTTTGCACCACTCAGAAGCCTGATATAAAATAATAATCAAAGATATGAATCCCCATTTAATTACGTGCTGTAGTAAGTGTACGTAAGGACATTAATAAATAAAATATCCAATGTTGTCCTTACTAGGCCGTTCTTGGTCTTATCACTTGTAGGATATGTTAAGATGCCTATAAAAATTGTTACAGACATGAAAAAATCAGATTTTGATGATTTTTTCCGATTTTCTTATTTAGCAATTCACTGATAGTGCCTTTAAGAAACCATACAATAAAATAATACTGACCCGTTGGCCCCAATGAACAGACCTCCTGGTTATATTTTTCGAAATTCTCATTTCTCAATTTAGAGTCATTTCCAAAAGTAAACCATTTTTAAAAGCTCACACACACGCACACATGTGATATGGAGTAATGAAGTTCTGCCTCGTGTAGGAATGTTTTGTTTTTTTATCAGGGACGTAAAAGGGGTCACTTTTCAGAGGGGCAATTCCCGGTTTTAAGGCAGATTTTCCCGGTTGAAAGTGAAAATTTCCCAGTGAGCAGGAAATTAAGGGCTGATTTTTTCACGCTTTTTCTTTCAGGTCAACGCTCACTGAGGGGGTAACCTGCCCCTTCCTTCCTCCCGCCTGTTGCGCTACTGAGTGCTACTCTTTTTTCTAAAATTAGGTTACCCATTTACAAAACAATTGAAATTAAATCAAAGCACTTAACGAAAATTATATTTTTACATAACCACACTATACCCCAACAAAAATAATGGTTCAAGCTAGAGTATTACAAAAAGAATCGCATAAGAATGAATTCATTTACTCAACATTTATCTCCATGCTGGAACGAAAGCTAGGTTATAACAAGTGGGTGTTTTGATAAGGGAAAAGCAAGTGTTTAAAAATATTATTTGATATTTAAAATATGTGTGTTTGGTTAAAATCAAATGCAATGATTTAAATAACAGATGTACTTAAAACAACGTTTTCCCACGGAAAATACATGTACATAAACCCAACAGTTTTCGCATTCGGTTCAATTTTACAACAACATTGTTATGATAGCAGTGTATAATCATACCAAATGAATTCAACGAGTAGTTCCAATTAACCTTTACCATTCTGACAAAATTATTATTATAGATTATAGAAATAAGTCTATAGGTTTTGGGATGGCTTCCCAAATGACTGCAAGTTCTGCGTCGTGTATGTTTATATCAGTGCTACTCTATAGGTGATGTAACTTATGATGTCACATGTTGACATTCAGGACGCCCTCTGTTGTTTTCTGGCAGGCAAAATATTTCAGTAGTTACTGTGACAGATCACAAATTTTTGGTCATAAATTACTTGCATAACCTTCGATCACAATATACAGCTGGTAGCATTAGCAAGCATGCTTATAATAAGAAGGTTGGTATTATTTAATTTAAAACAAAAGTTACAGCAAAAAATGAAATTTCCCCATGCAAAGTTTAGGGGGTTTTGTCTGTCAGTTTTTCAAACATTCTCTTTTACACCAACAGGGGGCGCCACAAACATAAACATCATTCTATAATTTTCTCAAAATAGGTGATCAAACATCCACTTTAAAAAATTGAAATTAAATCAATATACCCCGCAAACACCCCAACATAATGGTTCAAGCGACAGTGCATTATTACCAAAAGAATCACATAAATGAATTCATTTACTCATCATTTCTCCATGCTATAATGAAAGCTAGGTTGTAACAAGTAGGTGTTTTGATAAGGGAAAAGTAATTAGTGTTGAAAAAATATTATTTGATATTTAAAATATGTGTGCTTGGTTAAAATCAAGTGCAATGATTTAAATAACAGATGTACTTAAAACAACGTTTTCCCACGGAAAATACATGTACATAAACCCAACAGTTTTCGCATTCGGCTCAATTTTACGACAACATTGTTATGAGAGCAGTGTATAATCATACCAAATGAATTCAACGAGTAGTTCAAATTTACCTTTACCATTCTGACATAATATTATTCTGTATAGATTAAAGAAATAAGTCTATGGGTTTTGAGATGGCTTCCCAAATGACCTGCAGGTCGTAATAAGACTAGGCTTGTTTGGACTCATTTGAATGCAATTTTACGCTGGTTCCGACTATGGGCATGAAAATGCAAGGTTTTGGTACTTTTGAAAAAAAATAGTCGTGTACAAGGAGGTCTAGAAGCGATTAAAGCGAAATTTCAGGGACCACAGAATTTGAAAGAGTTATCTGAATCGTTCACCTAACTAATTCTTTGAGCCAAATCCTACGTGCATATTCGATTTTCTCGGCAAGAAATTCGAAATTGCCTGTGGCCTATCATATAACACTATACGAGTCAAGCATCATCAATATCAACTGAAATCCGATAGTAAATTCTGAATCATAAACTAACTCGAATTTCGCGGTTCTCGGCTTTCGCGCTCACTATAATTGTCACATATAAAAAGTTTTTCCTAACTTTAGCCAAAGTTTTTCCCTCCATAGTTGGGTAACTTGATTGGCTGTGTGGATTTTACATGCATAATTTTAACTAAGTTATTGTGCTACTCCTTCAAGTACCATGCATAAGGTGCTTAGTGCATTGATTTATAAATCAATGATCCTTTGTGTAAAACACTATCAGTGTTGCACTCCTTGATTCAGTGCAGTCTATTACACCACATCAACAGAGTAAGATGTGCCCTTTTGGATCCTGGTTAGAGATTCAAAAGTTAACCAATTTTATTAAGGTTTGGTGATTGTGACAAACTTTTCCAAATTATAGGCCACCTGTATGTCCATAATTGTGATTCTGCAACAGAGCTGCTGCTTCTGCATTTTTAGTCAGGAAACTTAGCTCAGTAGTTTCTAAAATGCGCCTAGCTTCTAAGCCAGTGTACACAGCACAGCTGAAAGCGATTCCTTTGGATAGTGGTTCTTGGTGCCTGGATCTGCCGTGTTTTCCGCCAAACTGAATTGGTAGATCTCTTGAAAAGAGAACTCTCGTCCGTATTAATCCTGTGGTTCAAACTTGTGAGTGGAGACGTCTTGTGTTTACCAACCGTGACTGATGCTCATGACAGTTGCAGGCCTAACGTCCGACAGTCGTCCGACATCTTCTGTCTGATGAGCGACTTGAAACTCCTTTTGAACTGTATCCTTGTGAGCTCACATGAACACAAATGTATGCATACAAATAAATTTCCAGAGATCTCTGAGAATGTTTTTGGGAATTGACTTATAGAGAACTTGTGATATTTTTAAGAGATGTTTTACCCATGCGATTCAAGCAAACTCAAAGTGAAACCTTAGACATATGGTACCAACAATAGCTTAAACTTAGAACATCCTTTGGGAATACATGTAAACCATAGTTCAGTGGTGTACACTATTGTTTTTTTTTTATAATAAATTGAAATGAACTCATGAGATATCATTATAACATGGTCAACTTGTTGTGTTTTGTCTGTCCTCTCAGTTGTTCATGGTTTCTCCTACTAGCACTTTTGTCAGGGGTGAATTTAATTTACTCATGACAATAATGCAATGAATATAAGTGGGCCGCTGCATAAGAAACACTTCAGTGACACCACTTAACATACACACACACACACACACACAGTGGCGTAGCCAGAGAGGGCTTTCGCCCGTTAAGATGAGCCTGTTGGTTCACTTGAAGAATTCAGGTCACGCTGCTTGCAGGCTGGTGTAAAAAGAGATATGATCCGGCACGGAACCATAGTCCGGGCTCAAAAGACGACAACGGAATAAAGCGTGAAACTAATGTTGCGTGAAGAGTCAACTGAATCGATTGCCCAATTCCTCACCATTGTAGGCGGACTGTGAGTCAAGAGGACTATATCCCCTGCCACACATGATGCCGGCAAAAGTATAGGTTTAAAGTTCAATGGTCAGCGCGCGACAAGTAAATTTTACAAAATCGTGCAAGCCCTCAGAAGACATTAATATAAAACCCAAAATTTTCAGGGAGATTTGCCCCGGGATTTTCCCCCGGACCCTCACTTGGGCTTCGACCCGGGACCCTCCTTCGGACCCTTATGCGGACCCCTGGACCCCGCCCGTTTTCTGTCGGTTCAGATGCGACACATATACCTTCCCAATATCAAAATCCTTAAGTACGCCACTACACACACGCACAACGGAATGCAAAGTTTTCCTGCTTGCTATGCTGGCGGCCTACAAAAAAGGTGCTAAAAATCATGAAATATCGGTTTTGTTTTGTTTTTACTTCAATATTCGAACTTAACTCAAGTATACGCCGGGAGTACACGGTAACCATAGTAACCTTATCCGATCCTAAGTATATACAGTAACCTCATCCAAGTACACAGTGACATCATCACTTTTCACCGTTGTTTTTTTACGCAAATATTTTCGCACAGCTATTTTATCCGGGTATCGCACACGCCGCCCCCCCCCCCCACGAGTCTTTCAGCCGGTGCAAAAAATGCGCGATTGTGTCGCAAAATTTAAGGTAATCGTTTTTAAATCCTTTTCGCACATTTTAGCGAAAACAATTCGGACCCACCGCCTTACTGGGGTAGGTTAAGCCGCCAAAGTTGAGGTGTGGGGAGTTGGTTAAATCCTCTGCACGGTACTTTATGTTGTAAATTAGTTCACCGTAAGATTGTTCTTACCCTTAAAATCAGTTTAAATATGCGCTAAAACTTCATTTTAAGTTTAAATTTGTGTTTTCCCTTCTTATTTTGGTAAAAGAAATCCGGTAAAAGTGATCGTTTTTTTTTATTTGTAGCTAAAATTCATATAATTGACACAAAACTTCACCAAATTTTTGGAGGGCGCCGTGCATTTATATGACTTCATAGAAGCAATGTTCTAGGAATGTTGGCACTTATTGTGGTATAACTGGATAGCGGAGACCCATAGCTGTCTAATGATACCAAAAGAAGTTCATAGAGGTATTTCAAATTTATGGGGATTGCACCCCTCCCCCAACACATATTTATGTTAGAAAAATGGCCTGATTAGACGAGGGTTAAACACTGCGTGAAAGCCATTACATTCCTCTTCACTTCTGGGCGGACAAAACTATAGAAAAATGCACATTTTTCATATTCGTGATTCTAGCACCTCAATTTTGTGTACATGGTTCCCTAGATATCACCGAGAAAAGGTTATTTCAAAAGTTTCAGTTGATTGCGACGGTGCGTTTTGATGTTACGCGCAAAATTTTCACAGAGAACTGTGTTGTAATTTCTGTCCGTTTACGGACAGACAATACAAAATTACAAATTTCCTGCAGAGTAGATGGAATTTGCACACATACTTTCGGCAACGGTTCAGATGATATAAAAATCTCAACTTTTTTTAGTTAAGTCGGGGAGACGAGGCTGTGGATCACGAAATGCCCCTTTAATATGAGGTTGACTAACTTGACTTTGGTAGCTTTCCTTTTTTGTTACATTGTCCGTTGTTGGTAATGCCACACTCGTAACAAGCGATGTTATTTTATCGTTTACACAGATACACGGCCGGAAACAATGAAATTTTTTACAAACAATTCTCAGTAATTTAATTTCAAAACAAGTTGATAGCAATCTAGTACTTTTGTAATTCCATATGAGTTATTAATATTCTACAAGGCATGACGTTAAACGTGACATGGCACCTCTTTCACGTATCAAATGTGACGCCTTCCTACGTATCTGTGCGTACATGGTATACGCTTTAGTTCTGGAAGTGGCGTCTTTCTCAACTATATGTGAACAGAGTATTTATACACCAATCACTCCCCTCGTTTCACAAAAGGTATAAAATGTCCTTCGTAGCCGGGCCAAAACTAGCCTATGTGCTTTTATCCTTTGAAATCAAAACTTACTACGTGCAATCTGGGCACTAGTGTCAAACCTCCTATAATATGCAAATAATGGTCGAACATGAAACGCCCTGCAGACTCAAAGTTCAATTTTTTAAAGGTGCATTTCATGAATCTAGAACCCCAATTTTTGTTTTCGGGTTTAATTAGATATCCTCAAAGAAATGTTATTGCCAAAATTCAGTTGATTCTGAGTGTTGTTTGATGTTATGAACAAATGTACGTATCATGGTGCTCCAAAGGCCACTATGTTGTAATTTCTGTTCGTTTACGAACAGAAAATAATACCAAAAAATATCAAAATTTCTTTAAGAGTAGATCAGATCTGCACGCAATATAAGGCCCACATAATACTGTAGGCCAACGGATCAGATCATGTAAAATCTCAACATTTGATTCCGTCATGCACTGTATGACGTTGTGCAGTAGCGCTTGACGGAATGAATGGCAATACCTCATTTGCATCAATGGGACTTCTATATGAAACGTCTACCGAAATCCCCCCTTTAAAGTAAGGCATGGGGTTTCTATACAATAGAAGATACTTCTCTGAAGCCAAATATCGTATCAGAATATCTACCATGCAACATTATTAATTTATTATTGTTATTTTTATCACATTTGGTTTTTTGTTACAAATTTAGTTTGTTTTAGAGAGTTCTGTTCGGAAATCTAATTTTGAACCTGGAGGTTTTAACACTGGGACCGCTCGGCACAAACAAGATTCGACTTGGATTGCGGGTCAAGTGTACATCGATGTTTACCCGACCTGCGACGCCTAGTTTTAAAGAATTTTCAGTACGTGGATTCACGGTTTCTATCTCCTATTGTATTGAGGGAATGAATTTCGGACAACTCGATTTCCCACTCGCGGGTGAACATGTCGACCGTATTATTGTTCGCTTTTCATCTTTCAAAACTTTGGCATTCCACACAGGGGTGACCCATTAGCCCTAATCACATTGCAGAGTACAAAGTGCCATCAGCTGGTGTGGGTGATTTCAAAAATTATCAAGGTAAATTTAAACACTAAATGCCATAGAGAAATTTTAATAACGGTAAAACTAACTTCTTTCATTTGAAATGGAACTGAGTTCTGAGCATTTTCTAAATCTGAGAACCGGAAATTGGGTTGTCCGAAAAACTTCGGATCTACGTATTTCACTTGCTTGTGTAAAAATTATACAAATTACAAACGTTTAAAAATAACTGTCAACATGAATACAAACTTTATGAACAAGAGTTCCTAACCAATTTTAACATTTCAATGAATTCTAGGAACAGTCGGAGTCCTTGTGTATGTTCCCTCGGGTTCAATTGAAATGTCATTGGTAACTACAACAGTTTTAGCGGGCTTTTCTAGTGTCATATAAACACGATTTTCGTCCATTCGCCCATCGAGATCTACGTAAATATCTTCAGTTTGCAACATGTTTAAATTGGTCTCATTTTCTGAGTCGCTGATATACGACAAATTTTAAACAGCAATGTTACACCTATGGCGAAGAAGATAAATGCCGAAAGCCGTCTTACAGGCAGAATCCAGTAAAGGACCGGAGAGTTTAATACGGAACACATCTCGTCGCATTTTGATGACGAGCTTTCTCCCAACCGCGGGGTGTTTATGTCATTCTTTGACGTTGCAGTTGATCCTAGTTCTGGAAACATAAATGATGATTGTGTCTTTCGGCGACGATACATTATCCTGGTTCGGTCGAGGTGTCAATGCCGAAGGTAACACATAAATTGGGCCGACATGGCAAGATTTGACAAGGTTTGGAATGCCACACTGCTTGCCTGACATATGAACATCGTTTCTGAATCTTCAAGAGTTGGTCGCAGATTTAAAACCGAGAATGTTACGCCACGTTGTGTCGTTTGTTCTGTCTTAGGAACACGAACCGGTTCCGGTACGAATCCAAGTGAGGTCAACAACTGGATTTCCGGCATTAGAGCTGCAGTTAATATAATCTTTGTTCCGCTGCGAAATACGGTTTAGTTTCTGCTGATGATCGCATTGCGGAAATATCTCCTCTGGGAAGAATAAGATGACAATGCTGATGGAGTCAACGGCAACTTCTGTCAAGGTATCTTCTGTACTTATCACTTTGCAACTATAATCGCCTTCGTCGTCCTTCGTAACGTCAATGATTGATAAAAAATAAACGGTTGATTTCCATCTTCGAGCTGCCTTACTGCTACGAATACTCGAATCCTCCACGAAGAAAGAACATCCTCATTCCATGAAATTCGACCGCTTTTGGTTTCTCCGTGCAACTGGCGAGAGATGGTCACTCCTTCGTCGCCTTCATTTATGTTCCAAATTTGACAATGAACGGATAAAATCCCTCCGGTCTTGACAGGATTAACGGGACCGCTCACTCGAACAACTGGTTCGGCAAATAAAGTACTATTCTCAAAGATCGTTAGCAACAAGAGAACTCTGAAAAGCAACATGAAAACCTGATGTCTGACAACTTCCATTGTTTAATCTGGTCACAATGAACAGTTACTTAATCTTCGCGAGGAATAGATTGCAGCATATAAAGTGTGTAATCCCTCGTGCAAAAGTGGTGTTTGTACTCAACACAGTCGATCCGATTGCTAGGAAGGTATCGTTAAATTAAAGACTACGACAGCCAACCGGGGAACAGCTCAGTAATTAGTATCGACTAGTTTAAACCTCGGGAGATGTTAGTGCACCTCTAGAATGTTTAGCTATTAGCGTCAAGAAATTGTACATCATGTTACAATCTACGTAATAGATTTCAATTCGCATCAATCGGCTGGTCAGGTGGATAAATATACAAATCCCAATAGGGGGAAGAAACACAGTTTAGATGGTCGACAGTCGAGTGGTTGCAGATTCTGGAAAAATCCCATTTCTTTCCTCTGTCCCCTACTGTGACAAGGGGGCCCCCCTGGTTAACTGCGAGTTAGCAACTCCGGTTTCTGTTGAATGATACAATTGCTCCTTGGGAGCCAGAGATAAAAATAGTCAGCACATGCCAAGTATCATATAGATGTACATCCGAAGCTTGAAACCAAACCGGCCTAGGTATAAGCTAAAATCATTAGCGGGCTAAAACCGATCTTTCAATATTCGAATGAGCCCATCTTGAGAGTCTCGGTTCTGGTTTCACCGAACTTTCTTTTAACTAGCTAATTGTAATTAAAGCCTCTCTTCTTACAGTAGATATCGACGAGCCACTTTGTCAGTGTGTCTAAACAAATCAGTGCGAAACCTACGATGAAGTATGCTACAGGAAGGTCATATGCATCATTACAGACTCCCAATTTATCTCGCCACAAAAATATAATACTAATAAGACTACCCCTTAGGCAGCTCATTACCGTTATGCATACGGGGTTTCCGCAAATCTTCAATTATAGGCATTATTAATTACATTAAATGTGATATTGAGCTTGACACGAACGGCATATATTTATCATCATGTGATTACCTACAAACCGGGAGAACGTCTTATAAAGCATCAGCCTTTTGGGAATTAGTGGGAACCGTGCCAGATGCTCGTGAAAAATTAAGTAAATGATTGCAATGATCTGTTTCACTCGCAAGACGCCAACTAAGTATGTAATATTTTCATGCTTATTGTGTTAATTTACCTACTTTTTGTTCAATTTTCTTACCTTAATTTTATGATTTTCTTCTCTCTTACGTATTTATGTATGTAATAGCTATATATTTCTGCACCCTAAGCGTAAAATTACTCTAAAATAGAAGGTCATTTCATTTATTTGGAGTGAAAATTTTGACTAGATTGTAAAGCGCTGCTGTCCCTTGCATGGCTCATTCAGAGTGACACATTTATCTTCACTGTGAATAAGTCGGACACCGGACGCGTAATTAAGTGTTCAAACGGCCAATAGTGTTAACATTAGAATAGCAGGTGTTAACATTTCGAACAGCTATGCTGTTCTAAATATTAACACTCGACGCCCGCTTTACTTTTTCTTGAACCCATGAATTAAAGCATCTGATCGTGAACGAAAGGCGATATGGATTAACACTTAAAGGCTGACTCAGAGATTTCTAAATATATTTTTTGTGTATTCATTTAAAAAAGTCAACTAGAATTAAAGATAGTCACATAAAACGCTCAATTCCAAGTTGGAGATGAATCGGATTCTCCTTTTGATGCAGTAAACATTTATGTGTAGTATAGCAATGTCATAGGATACTGTGTACAACAAAAAATTCCGGATCCTGAATTTTATAATAAAGATGATATTTTCTATATGAGGGACTTCGATTTGAGCTTCTAGTTGCGCAACTTTTGATAAAAAATGAGATCCCACAGTTCGTTTCGGATAAAATTAGCCCGGGTCCCACTGGGACCCCCCCCCCCCCCCCCCCTTATGCACCAACGGGCGGTCGGTGACAAAATAATATTTTCTACCTTTGACCTTTTGTGGTTACCAAAGCATAATTATAGACTTATGCTACTATCAATTAGAAATGATAATTCAAATTAGTTAATGTTTCATTAACTACTGTCATGCTGATATGTTAATTGGCCTAAATAGGCTCGGAGGAACCATTTCACTGATACAAATGAAGGTAAAATACATGGTTCGGAGAAAGGTCTCATAAAAATCGTAAAATGATTTCAAATCCTAATTTGGTGGTTTAGAAATAACAATTCGGGTCTCTTCTTAACTCAAAACAACCATTAGTTTAAATATTTAGTGCACAATGTGCGAGAAGAAGAAAAAACAAAATAGCCCAACCAAAAATTCCATGTTCCATTTGCACAATTCTTGTTAAAAGTGCAACGAGAGATTTCACATATCAGGTGTCCCTGAAAAAATCGAAAGTACCTGATTTTTGACCAGATGTAAAAAGCTGTCCATTTAAAAATCCCCCATCCGCAAAAGATTAAGCTGAGACAATGTTATTTGGTACAAAAATTGCGGAAATTTCTAATTGTATAGGGGCAAAATACAAAATTCAGCATAGTTTTATATTGAAATATACGGCAAATTAAAAATCGCATTTTTTCTGTCTGTAAAGACATTTCTGTAAGCCAAATACAGGGTAAGAAATGTACTGGGTGTGTAATCCATATGAAAGTAGCTATTATGAAACAATATTGGGGTGCCTCAAAAAATTCTCGTGGCACCTTTAAAATAAACATTTCCAATATAGTGTAAATTTAGTCAAAATCAGCCGAGCGTGTTCTTTTTTTCCTTTTTTTTTGAAAGTTTTTTTTACGATGAGCATCGTACATAATGGCTTTGAAATGAATACATGGTAGATAAAATGCATCGTAAACAGTGTAGGAAAATAGTTCATGGAATTGCGAGATTCATCAATTATGGCAGCGGCTTCTTGTAGCAGAACTAACTTAAGTCAAGTGTAGCCAACAACTTCAAAAATACATCAAGTATACGATGATCATGCAGTATTCATAGTAGTAGCTGCATACCTTCCGTGTTTTGGCTGTCGTTTGCTTTTCAGCAGAGCTGAATTGGCATGGATTCTAGGACCTGGACCTATTTGTTGGCTAACGGAAACCTAAGCAAAACAGATAAGGCAACTATTCCTTATTCAATCCTTTAAGCTAGGAGAGCAAACAATCTGCACCACATATTAACGGAATCAAGAATTTTAATTTGACCAATGTACACACCAAATGACTTTTTCCACCCATTTTACAGTTTTTACCCCATAACTTCGGATCTATAAGCCATAGTAGTGTAATTTATACCTTTTTGGAATCCTGTGACCAGACAAACAAAAACAACCATGGTGTCTGCTTTTTAACACATCAGAACATTTTAGATTTTGCCCTGTAAAACTGAAACCCAAGCTGGGGCCATTAGGGGGGTTGCCAAGGGGCTTCCAATCCCACAATTATCGATTATCAATGCCTAAAGTACTTGTGTGCAAAAATTACAATTATGGAAGCGCCAAACACTCTTATACTACAGTCCCCTGCTACTTATTAAGTGAGGCCTCTCAAACCCCGATTCAAAAACCGATTGCAGCTATTGGTGACTAGTGTTGATGAAACTTTAACAGTAATGGGGTTTTGATGTTAATGTAACCATTTAAGTTTAAAATTATATACAAAAAAAAAGATAGGTAAAAAAAATGTTTACTTTTTTGGGAAAAACCTTTTTCAAGTGTAGCGTGAATTTTAGTTACAATGAGTATCATCGAGGTCTACGAGAGCTCTGTAACTTACCAATGAACATCCAACATATGCTTAGAAATGAGTATCATGTTTAAAAAGTACTTCGGTAAACCAGTTAGAGGAAACTGAAGGATAGACAGAGATCGTTTTTAAATCTGTCGGCTTCTGTGTAGGAAATCCAATTAGGTAAGGTAGATCTGTCTACCAAAGATAGAGATCTATCGTGCTTATGAATATACTATAGCTACTTATCGCTCCGTGGTATGCTTGTCGATTGATCATCAGCAGAGTTGAAGAACACCTTAGACACCTTAACAGCATAACGAGCTTATTTCATTGAATTATGGGATCATTTGATTTAATTGGATAAAGCCACATAATGCTCCTGGAATTAACCTAATAAAAGGATTTGAACATGAGTAAGTAGATTAACATGAGACGTCGACGCGATGAGAATTATCTCTTTTTTACAGACAAGAGGCCATTTCCTGTTTGCAATATGGTTTATATGGTTGTGGAAATATTACAAAACGTTTTGCTCATTTACGTCCATTGGATCGATTTTATTAATACGAATAAAAAATTCGTCCCTTAGTCATGGCGGCCGCCAATTAGCTTATAGCTACAGCCAGCTACCACATATACCATCCACTGAATAGGACATCTTTTTTTAAATTATGAACTATGTTTCCTGACAAATTTATTTGCACAGTCGGATTCTGAAATATGCTGTATGTAATGAGACATATAGAGAAAATATTAACCGCGGAACAAAGTAGCATCGACGAAAGTATGTTGTGAATGTTTTGTACTTAAAAGTTGGAGGGTCTTTGGACGATTAAAATGCGGTGAGTTGTAATTAAAAGCAACGCATTTGAAGAATTATTTAAGCTCAAACGCTGTAATGTAGCGTGTTGTAGTGATTAGTGGAAATGTTTGTAATTAACCGGAGTCTTTTGAGAGTTAAAATATGGTGAGTTTTTACCTTCAGAGTATTACAAGAGTTACGTTAGAAAAAGTGTGATTTTTGTTGTTTTATGAACCGGTGCTAATGTTTACTTTTGATTAGGTCCGGTTTTCCGAGAGTTTAAATTAATATGGCGAGTTAACCAACAAGAGTATTAGAAATTTTGTTGCTCTCTTCTTCCCAACATTACTTTTCAATATATGACATAGTATGTTACATCAAATACTTTCGGTACTGTGAAGGGACACCCCCCTACCATATATTACCCTCTAACTACCCTCCGATACTTGGAACAAGTAAACCAGCATTTTTATTTCTTCGTAACACCCCAAACCGGAGTTTACCACAACACACCTTGCAAATACCTGAATTACCTACTCCCACATTTAAACTCTAACAAAAAGGCCTTTCATTTGTATAAATTTTCAAACCATCCCCAATACCGTCAACATAAGATGCCACATTCCAAACTTTGCCATATCTAACTCTCCCAATAATGACTAACTCACCATATTTGACCTCTCTTATACTACCACCGCCCACTTTAAAGTACAAACATTCCCAACTCGCCAATATGATATGCAACGATCACTGTTCCAAAACATACTCCTTAACTCATTCCCACCTCCCTGGATGTTATATCTCCCATATGTTTTTAACAGCTCCCAATTTCCTGTCTGCCTGCAATGATGGAAGCCACCAGTGCTGAAAATGACGAATAATTTTCGTATTTTTTAATTCCGTCTTATTACTCAAATCAACTGTTTATAAACGCATTATAGGTAATTTCGAATATCGTATATGATTCTATAAAATATGTTTCAAGGACGTACAGAAAAATAAAATGTTTAAAATTAAATTACGCATGTTAAAAGATGGTGTTGAAAAGTACACTATCGGCAAGCAAAAAAGGTGCCGAAAAAGGGTCTATTGTCCTCTAGGAACCTGTAGGGTTCTTCAACGATCCAATCGAGATCTTTAATGTGTATACACTTTTATGGCTCTGCTAGGAACCTTTTGGAGTTTCAGATTTTTAAGAACCAATAGTTGAGGGGGGGTTTTTTTGGGGGTGGTGCGACTGAGGGTTCCATATAAGAAAAAAAAAATGGTTCAAAAGTCGCATTTTTTCTGACGAGTGTAACACCGTTAAGAGGGTAATGCATGTCTCCATGGAATTGAATATTTTGTCTTATCTTCCTAAATATTAATGCAGAACCTATAAAAAATGTACCCCTTTAGAAGGAAAATGAGGCAAGGAATTCTATAACCATGGTAGAAGTTTGGTAAAGGTCCGACCGTTTATATAAAGAGAACCATAAAAAATTGCCGACATTCTCATTGTTCAATTCATCTTCATTTCAAAGTAGAAGTTTTTAATTGGGTGATTTTTCATATTCCTGCGAGTAATTTCCAGGGAGGATCACATTTATTTAATTAAAAACTCTATCTAATATCTGTATATCAGTATGAAAGGTGGCTTCGTAGGAATTGTCTATTACTTGGTAGTAAATCCATATCAAACGTGAGACCCCCCCCCCCTTTCCGGAGATTTGGATCAGGGTATAAATATCATCAATTATATATAATTGAAGGAAAATGGAATACGAACAAAAATGGCGAAATGCCGTATCCTTGCTGGAAATTTCCAAGTATTATTTACCAGACATGACAGGTAGGAAGACAAGATACAAAATATTTCCAGCAATGTGACTTGCACTGTTCCCTATTACAATATTGAGTAAAATAATTATAAACATTATCAATATATTCTAATCACCCAAGTGTATATCAGGCGCAAATTTTACCCTTGTTGGGTATTAGAACCAAACTTGGTTAGCATTTTCGCAAACATTCAACTTGGCTTCTTAAATACATATACTCAACCGGTAAAGCAAAAGGCCATGCTTATGATATCTATGCCTAAATATATTTTTGAAGTACATTCTTTAAGTCAGAAAACTAACAACTTATCATTAAGTCAAACGTTCATAATATCTTGCATATCGTTGCATCCATTTTGTTCGACCCAATGTTGTCATGATGATGGTATGTAGTGCATAGTGTTTCCAGAAAGAAGAAGTGAGCCACTGAATGAAAAACTAAACCCTTCCCGTTATCAATCGGTAATGATTTATCTATGGGACCACAGGTACCCCTATCATAGACCACTATATAATCCGATTTAGTGACCAGGGGTCCGTTCCCGAAAAGCAGTCGATAAAACCTACGTGCCTTTACTAGTCATGCCTGAGTGGTCCAACTTTGTCCAAAAGCACTAGTAACTGGTATGGAAAAAGGTCTGTTATGTAGGAATAGGCAATGAGTTAGTATACACGTAGGATACGCACGAGTTTGGGGGACGGGCCCAGGAGTATCAATGGCAGCCTCCGTAGGACACTCGTTTTATAATTGACATCCAGTCAGGACAACGTCACCAAATAAAGCAAAACGTCACCATGGTCGAAAGGACGACAGCATTGTAGTTTTAAAATCAAAAGGCCCGTTTTGTATCTGAATTGCTAGTGTTTGGTTACCATCAACACCTTTATATTACTGTTCTTGTGAAAAACCAGACACTTAAGTATTTTAAGCGGTCCTTGAAGATTTACGACGTTCTACACCTAAAAAAGTCACGGTCACGGAATTTCTTCCAGATGACCCAACAATAGGCGGATAGCAGTATCTGGTGTAGTGGATATTCGTTATTTCAGATCGCAAAGACAACTTTTGAAACCATATTATTTTAAGAAATAAGCCTGTTAAGTACACTTAAAGTGGTTGATGTCGTAATCAATTTAATTCAAAGTTATCGGCGATTTAACAGTTTTAAAGGCTGACTCAGAGATTTCAATGAGGTGCATTCAATTTTCAAACAAAATCGTGTTGTTTGCATAATATGAGTCCTATAATAATCACATTGTGTGAAATAAACTCAGCTCAAATCGAAGTCCTTCATAGAAAATTCACAACTTTGATTATAAAATTCCGGATCGGAAATTTTTTTAATACACGGTATCCTATGCACTGTTATTCTATGCATAAATGTTTACTGCATCTGAAAACGAAACCTCAAATTCATCTTTAACTTTGGAAGTAAGCAATTTAGGTTACTATCTTTATTTCTAGTTGTTATTTAATTTCTACAGAAAAATATCATATTTCGAAATCCTCGAGTCAGCCCTTTAAAGGTCAATCTCAAATTTAAATATATATTACATTTTACATCCCCACAGTCACAAAGATTTTATGATACAATTTGAAATTTTAGCACGATGTGATATCTGGACATTTTAATCAACATCTACATACCCAATGCCAAGTTATGGTTGAATTGGGTATTGTTGTTTCGATAGAGTAAGATTTAACGTGTTTTGTGTAGGACACAGACACTCCCAATTTTTATCACATGGTACGTTATCGTCAAGGGGGTGAAACGCATTCAAAACCAGTCGTCCGTGTGGGCGCTGACATTTGGAATATTGCACGAATAATTAATTAGTTTGGGTGCTTGTATACACACTTTGTAATGTCAATTCGATACAAACAATCCGCAAAATATCAGTTGCGGGATGTTGGGTGCTATTGGGTGGTACATTTGTCTACCCATGGCCACACCACGAAGACAATGACACGTCAGTCGTCTTGATTTAAATATTAAACCGCCTCCTCAATGAATACATATTTTACCTAGGGTGCATTTGCATTATGAGAAAAAAGAGATCTGAGCACAAGGATTCCAGGTACAAATTATTATACCTGGCCACCTCTAACACACATTAATTGATCACTTACGATTAGTGTATATGCAAAAGGGAGCCATTGCTTTCTATTGTGGTACTTAGTTTCTTGTGGTCGGCAACATGCGAGACGATGAACTTCTAAAGATTACGTAACCTTTTGCTTCTCTATCTTATAGAACCTCTTTGGTTATCGCAACCAAACGTTTGCAGAACGTTATCATAGTTTTAAAAGGTTTTTTTAGTCCACCGGACTCATAATCCACCAACAACGGTGATTAAAGAATAGGGCACTCAATTCAGTTGACTATTCACAAAAACATAGTTTTCACGCTTAATTCTGTTATTGTCTATGGGGCCCGGGCTGTGGCTCCTTTTACACAGGTGTCATATAAGACAGTGTCCGTGTGCCTGAGTGTCCTACCACCCATCTGTCTATTGTGTCTCCATTGAGTGCTGTATGCTCATTTGTTTCAGCACTGTACCCAAATGGCCTCGTCTACAAGGTCACGGTTTATTCGTACATGTTGCTATGGTAGCTAGACACTCTTTCATGCGGGACCAATCAATTTCTTTACACCGGGTTGGGAAAGCCTACGACTGTACGCAAAAAGACAAGCCATTTGGGACTCGAGGCACCGAAAACGTAAAATAGCCCAAAACGCATACAATGAGTTTGTGAAGGCGAGTCAGAAACCATCATAAATATGCTCATCCCTTACCAATTCCTTAAGTGCTGTTAAAACCAGCGCAATTAGTGCACAGAAAACAAACGAGTACAAGTATAAATGGTTATAAAGTACATAATTTTACTAAAAGGATACTTCATTTGATGTTCTTTAATTCCACATAGATAACTGGAATATTGCTTTAAACGGATGTATCAGACCATATTGAAAACATTCCTTTCAAACCCAAAAAATTCGCGCATGTGCATTTCAGAATTGAAATTATTAAAGCAATAAATGCTACATTACCCAATTATATATACAACACATTTGACCATAGAAACATGGATAAAGACAAAATGACGAAATTCTCTTGCCAATCTACTGCCACCTTTGCAGGAAATACAGTTAAAACAAAATGGTTATAATCTGAAAATGTCAGTTTTGCGAAAGTATTAGGCAAAACCAATTTTTAAAAATCCGCTTTCGTGCTAATGAGTTATGACATCGCAAATTTGATCGACATTCCACCGGCCTGGCATAAGCATATTGCTTTCTATCAATAGCAATAGCATAAGAAATTCACAACTACAAGTGCTCTAAATCTGTGCCAAAGCGTATGCCGGTGGAAGGTGAATATTAAAGATTGGGTGGTATCGTATCGAAAAGAAGATAAAGTAATTACTCGGTGCAGCAAGAGGGTTGTAAGTGCAAAAACTACCATTTGTCAGACATCCCCCACAAACATACTATTATGCCAGGTCTTTGATCAGTGGCTCAGGGAAAGATAAATTTAGAGTTATTCTAATACATGATAATAATATATAATAATAACAGCATTTTTTGATATAGCGCCTTTTCCCCGGGTTACAAAGCGCTTACAATACAAAGAAGAACAAATAATATTAACAATACGTGAGTCTTAAGACGCTTTTTGAACAGAGAAGTGTCATTGGACATTGGCAAGTTCCTTAGGAATAGAGTTCCAGAGTTTATGTGCTATACATGAGAAGTGTACATGGCAGCACACAGATAGATCACATGTCAGCTATTGCACTTATGACCTTCTTACACTTACATGATGAAAATATTTTACTGTATTATGGCAATATTCAAAATATGGTCACAATAAAATTTTAAAGTGCAGTTCTGAATGGAAAAAATTAAATCAGTTTATTATTAATTTTCAGTAATTCATTAATAAAAGATAATGATTCTACTCCTAATTGTGTATCTTATTTTTGTTTATTTATTTACTTCCTTATTTTTTATTTTGGAAAGTCCATCGTCACATACGTCAATTCAACTTTAGTTTGATTCGACATAACCATTCTAGTGAGCGGTGATATGTCCAATATAACTGTCCAATAGTGTACTGTGTCAATATGTCTCCCTTCCCATCCCAATGTTTGTTGGCGAACCTTAAATAATTCTTCATTTCGTTATTTGTTCATACAACAAACAGTGTTTATCTACTATCACCTTTTGCGAAACAAAACTTCTGTCCATTGTATATAGTGAAACGCACCTAAACAGACACATCTATAAATGATTACTTGACATATACCGATCAAAGAACACAATAATTTGTTAATGAGCAAATTTAGTATATCTCTATATATATATATATAATATATATATATTATATCTCTATATATATATAATCTATATATATATCGCTTCTAAACCATAACAAAATCCTGGATGATTTATTACAACAGTAGTTAATCGTTCAAATGAAGTTATCATTGTTTATCATTCTGTTTTTTTCTTTTTTAAATTGCTGAAGTTTTCGTTTCCAATATCGAGGGTTTACAATAGAAAGCCTTCACGCAAAAACTGCTTTTGAGAAATGTGATGTTTAAAATATTTTCTAACTAGCAAATCTATTCATTACTCAAATGTAACATCTCATAAAGCTCATAGATGGTACTGTAACAAACTTATATAAACTTTAGTAAACAAAGAACATAATTTTTAATGTATGCAAACACAGCAGAATTAAAGAAATTCTTTTACTATTTCTTTAAGTGCTGAGTTACTTCTTTCTGACGGTAACTGAAAACGGAAATCTGTGAGTTTACACTCTTCATCTGCCTATCATTGACCATTACTTTCAATCATATGTTTATGCATGTCATCTCTTTGGAATATTTAAAAGAAATCATCAATATAAGTGGATAGGGAGCTAAAAAGCGGTTTTTCAATTCTGGCAATTGTGCAAGCTAGAAGCCTCGACTCATTGTTTTGGCCAAACACAGTTACCATCAGAAGTCGTAACTACATAGTTAGGCTTTCTGTTAGTAACCAAGTTGCCCATTGAGATTGTGAAGTGTTATTTTGCTTATAGGCAATCGGAAGTAGACTTGAGTTAATGCTTTAAATCTGTAGGTGTTACAGATTTTTTTTTGTTGGTACCAAAACCTCAAAATCACCAAAAAGTGAGTTACGTTTGTCAACCCTCGATTTTCTCTTAGATTTCTTAGAGATCATGTTGTTTTTTTTCAACGTCATTATATTTTAACAATTAACACCATTGGAATGTAACTATCCATGTGACGCGGTAGACATAAATGTTACTACACCATAATGGCGGTTTTTTATTTAATAATGTATTCAGATAATATATCAGCAAAATGCGATATGAGATAAATGAAGTGAGTTTTTTTTTCTTTTTCCGTGATGCCCATTAACCATTTGTCATATATATTATGCAACATCCCTCGAACACTTCTACGGGCAATAATAGTCTTCAATGTAGCAATTTGCCATGCTATGCAAAAATAAAACACCTACCATGCATATAAATTATTCTCAACTGAATAATAATGTGATTTGCAAAATTGCAATTTTCTTCGAATTGCAAAATAGACAATATAGAAAAGAAGAGGAAGAGAGAGAGAGAGCGAAAATGTTCTGCTACGTGGCATGTATGTATGCTTTAAACAAATTGATCCGTTCGTGTGTAAACGACAGTCGTGCATCATACAGATGGGACCCCTAATGCCTATTAACTAATTATTCATATGCCTTTTCTTGCGGGAGCGCCACCCTTCGAAGGTGTTAAATTTCTTGATTACATTTTGTATCTATTAAATTGGGCCGTTCCTCAACCTCCGTTAATGCATGCGCTCGACTAATCGCATCGCGCAATTTTCGATATTGGCGCAACTTCCACTAATTTTTTCCCTCTCTCTCTCATCTCCCCTTTTCATCTTTCCATAAACTACAGGTCGCTTGTACTTCAGTATCAAAACACAGCCATGGTAAATACAGACGCTAGCTAAAACCATCTGCTGCCTGAGATATGTTACATTTTAGGTTACATGTAACCAAACACGAGGTACTTTGAAATCAATATCGGGGAAACTATTCAGTAATCAAGCAGATGAATTTATTCAGATGTTGGAAGAAGCTGCGGGGGATCTATTTACCAATAAATGTAAACAGCGATGTAGACTATTTGAGAAATTGCAACAGTTATCCATATGAACAGTGGTGCTAGAGGATATATGGAGGTTCTGGGTTTGATGTCGCATTGTGATCAACTATAATTGTAAAAGTGCTGTTTTACAGTACCAATCAGGGATTTTACTTTTTTGTTTAAGAGGAATTTGGACTCGCACTGATTAACTATCTTCAGTACCCGTGTGTAATTACTGAATAAGATACTATGGACAACGTCATTTCATAATGGATATTGAGAGGGCTTATGTCTTCTTGAGGAAGGACATTATCTTCTTGTTCACACTTTTTCAGTTGTTTCAGACAAAAATGCAACTTCGACGAATTCTGATATTACCGTGTTGGCAGCTGTTAAAGCCACTCCGATCAAACAAGGTGAGGTTCTAGCATTTCTTTGTCATGTTGAGGATATCAAACCTGGATATAACGTGCAGATATCGCGTATGGTGGACTCTACCAACGACCGGCAAGTGTTGTCTTTTAGCGAAAGACTATTGACGGGACTGGATGATCGTATCTTTTTGGCGGTACGAAAGCAAAGTGATGGATCGACAAGTTATCTTCTGTCAATCACAAACGTAGAACTTTCTGACGAAGGGCAATATGTGTGTACAGTCGCTTCTCATGATAGAGAGGCAAAACTCTACGAAGAAATCGTACATGTTGATATTCTATATTTTCCAAGCGACAGCAACTTGAATGCTTACCTAAAGGATCATTCTCAGTTCTTGAAGGTTCGTCATTTCCTGTTAGCTGTAGTTCCGATATTGGAAACCCACCTGTTAATATAGAATGGATTAGAACCGGAAGTCCAGATGCTACGACGACTTCTAATTCTATATTGAACAATACGGTGTTGTCAACTTTTAATGTCAGCGCAACATTAAAAGATAACGGCGTATTCTTCATGTGTAAGTTTACCAGTGTAGCATTTCCAGCCGAGAGTAGTAAACAATCATGCGTTGTTGGTCCCCTGAATGTTATCCCGGCCCGTAGCAGATCAACCGTGAGCCCGGGGCCTTCATTAACAGAAAGTACAGACGTAAGTCCTAAAACCGTGGGGCATGTTAAATGCAAGTCGTGTTCAACACACCCATCAACATTATATTGGATAGCTGCTGGGGTAGTCAGTGGAATTCTTGCTCTCATTTTATTCATCGGGGATATATTGCTGATGATTAAGCTGAAAAAGCTTCGTGGCGCTTGGGGAGTATACAAAGCATACTCGCTTACACCCTCTGTCGCCGAGACAAACTATATGTATCTTCCAAGATCAGCCCTGGAGGGCAATCGAATGTATATGACTTTAGAACGGTCGGATCCGCAACAACCAGCACATCATTATAGTGAAGAGGTGTATGGGCCTCCGACACCACTACACTACGCCATGACACCAACAAATGAAACTTATACAGAATCTCATGTTTGATATTTTAGTCTCTGTTTCAGAAAATAACTTTCTACTGATTTCAACCTTTTTTTCAAATACGAAAATCCATTGCTGTTTAAACATATTTTTAAATATGCAAAAGTCACTTCATTTATGTTATGCGAGCCTCCTGTGTTATATGGTTCGCACGAAGCTAATAATTGTGTCACTGCCAACGTTTCCGGATATTTTATGTCACGCCTTGTAGGTCCATTTCAGGAGATTTTAGCTGATTCAGCTGATTCAGTTCGCTGATTTACAAAATCTGTGCACTACCAGGGAAAAAAGCAACATAAAGTATTTCGGCACTTCCTCGTCAATTTTTACTGCTCGTACAGTCGTGCTATTTCGAACTGATTACACGGCGCGATGTTCGTTAATTTTAAGCACCTCGCGGGAAGACATTTGCGTTTTTCCAGGGGCCTTCCTACGACAGAAAACAAGTGTGTAATATTTATTTTTCATAAGTTAACAACCAAGATCAATGTAACATAATACCGTTGTGAAAAAACCATGAGAAATTTATGGCTTATTTTAACTGGTAGATAGCTTTGATTTCTAAGTTAAATTATGGTATTACTTCATTTCGGAATATATACGATGGGGCATGTACGAATCCACGGCATGTTTAAGTGCCCTGCTTAAAAAGCTGTTTAAAATGATATTTTAAACGAGTTGTTTAAAATGATAATATTAATCAAGTTGTTTAAAATGATAATTTTATTTTTAAAAGGTTGTTTAAAATGATAATATTTTAAACAAGTTGTTTACGCAAGGTACTTAAACAACCTCATTTGTTAAAAAGGTATTTTATGGCGTAGGAAAGTTATTATAGTGTTTTGTGACACATGTCAGAGGCGGTTTTTAATATGTTAGATTGAAGCCATAAAAGAAAATACCAAACATTGCAGGTGGATGTGATTTCTTTAAGTTGTGCTGCGACATGTTGTGTTGTCATTTCTTTGGTTTTGTTTGTGTTTTGTGAGTTGTAATCCAAATCAAATGTATTCAGATTAATAATACACGTAATGGATAAAAAATTAGAATATACCGCAGAAAAGGCTACAAATATTAAAACGTTTATTTTCCGATGATTTTAGTCTTGATACATAAAAATCGAGCTATTTGCATTGTAGCTCTAATGACGTTCGAAAATACAATGTTTACAAAACAATCGGGCTTTGATTTGAAAACTTTTGGTGAGGGATTTCGCAACATAAGTTGAGAATTGTATGCTATATTCAGATTCCATTATATGTGATAACGGGTATTCATGTCCTCTCTCTCTCTTGGTTAACATGGTTCAGCCGTGCCAATTTACAAAACGCGGAGAATCAAGATTCAAGCTTTTATTGACAATACCAACATACAACAAGGTATGGATAACAACGAAGATGTAAACATTAGCAGATAATAATTTAAAACAGGAAATCTTTACTTATAAACAACCAAACAATTAATTGAGCTCCAAATTGGAACACATACAAGTAGCATCCTTAAGGCAATAACTTGAAATTGATACGAGAAAGAGATGATGTTAAAAATTTTTGAGATACTTGAAAAGAACTTTCCACGATACTGATCAAATAGCTGTCCAAATTCTATTACACACCCCCATCCTTTACATAAATACTTCGAGTATGGGTGCTCATTTATAATAATAATAATTATGGTTTGTGCCAAACAAAACCTCGCAAAACCACCACGTTCATATGGATTGGGGGCATTTTTCGTTGTATTTGACATTTGCATAATGGTGCTATAATTCATTCCATGGTGTATTCAAAAGCATGTTATTAAACTTTTTAGCAGCAAACAGATACTTAATCTTTCAACTGTCAGACTTCAATTGCTGACATGATCCCCCAGCGTTTTTTAGAAACAGAACTGAATTTAAAACCAGGGCTCTATTTCATCAAAAGTTAATGAAGGGTTATTCCGGACTAATCCGGAGGTTCATTTTCAACAAATTATAATAATTAAATATGTCTCATTTCTCAAACAGAAAGAACAAAAATAAAAAAATAAAAGCAACACCCCCACAAAAAAAAAAAAAAACATACCAGATCAGATCACAGTACACAGCAAGTAAGTCATATTATAATGACAAAGATATCCCAGGTTTTGCCTTATAATGTACTTTTTAAACAAATCGCCTAATTTGTTAATATTAAAGGCACTATCAGTTTTTGTTTTTTGATTTTTTTTTTCCCCTGAATCAGAAAATCGAAAAATCATCAAAAATCAATTTTTGCATTTTTGGAACACGTATAGGTATCCTAACATACCCTGATCAAGTGATTAAATAATAGTCCAAGAGCATTAGATCATATAGGCTAAAACCTGGAAAATAGCTCATAACAAGCTGAATTTTTCAGGATAGGTCCAGGAATAGGAGTAGAATAACATACTAAAAGTCCCCGAAAATCCCTGGAGCTCTCTCCAAAAATCAAGATGGCGGTCAAATGGCCGTCATTTTTCAATTTGTCGTATCTTTGCAACCAGACAAGTTGGAAATACAAATAAAGTGTCCAACATATGTTTTAAGGCACAGGAATGCAATGAAGTCAGTATTTTGAGGGTTCAAAACTTACAAGTACCCAAAATCAAGATGGCGGTCAAATGGCCGTCATTTTTCAATTTGTCGTATCTTTGCAACCAGACAAGTTGGAAATACAAATAAAGTGTCCAACATATGTTTTAAGGCACAAGGAATGCAATGAAGTCATTATTTTGAGAGTTCAAAACTTACTAGAAGTCAAAACTTACTAGTACCCAAAATCAGTGGCTGGTTAAAAAATGGCCCGCCGTTTTTTGCAACAGACAAGTTGGAAATACAAATAAAGTGTCCGGACATATGTTTTAAGGCACAAGGAATGCAATGAAGTCATTATTTTGAGAGTTCAAAACTTACTAGTACCCAAAATCAAGATGGCGGTCAAAATGGCCGTCATTTTTCAATTTTGTCGTATCTTTGCAACCAGACAAGTTGGAAATACAAATAAAGTGTCCGGACATATGTTTTAAGGCACAGGAATGCAATGAAGTCATGATTTTAAGAATTCAAAACTTACAAGTACCCAAAATCAAGATGGCGTCCAAAAATTTCCGCATTTTCTAATTGTATCATTACTTATATGGCAAATAGAAATACAAATGTCTAAACGATGTTTTAAGGCATTAAAAGAATCGTAATAAAAGCATTTTCTAGAGTGCCTAAAAAGACCACCATTTGTTATCTTGTATCCTAACTTTTACAACAATCATATTAGAAATACAAATAAGAGTCTTCTAAGGGTTCATGCCTATTTATCTGGTGACAGCCTGACCAGGGACAATCCCTCAGCTTCAGCCGGCTTGTCCCAGCTGCAACATTTGGCAGCCATTGCACATTGGCAGTGACAAATATACACATATTATGATGTAATAATGAATGATGAATGTGCAATAACATTTAATTGCTTCATTTTACATTAGAGATTTGGAAATATGAACACATGCCCGTCATTTTAAACACCGTAATAAATGAGAAAACTGCCGAATAAAGGGTATTTTGCTAGGCCAGCTTTCCAAAAATCGTCCTATTTGTATCTGTATCCATTGGTCACTGATATTGGGGAAAAGAAAATGAGGCGACATTTAGCATTTCCAAGAGACTGAGCAGCTTTTATTAGGCAAAGAAGACGGTTATTAGATTTTAGTAAGTAAAAAATTTTTAATTTCACAATGGATTTTGTCTTCCCCCTTGACGTGGTCCACAGCGTAGATAGGCATGCCCCACCATCTAAAAGTAATGTGCATCTAGGCTAATGTCACCTCCTGATGTCTTACCTTGGATATAATGCCCGATAATAAAGGAATAGGCCTTCAGGCTGTGCTTCTTCTCTTTTATCCTTTGTGCTCACATTCTTACTTGAGCAGCCCTCTTTGGCATCTTGATGAGTACACCTTATACACGAATCCGACGGGGGAAGCCTCGAAAGGACACCCTCTACGTCGCCCGCAATTCCTGGGGGGCATCCCGGCACAAAACACACAGTACACACCACGCCGATATGCTTAAACGAACGAAATAATAAGCCCATAATCATGATAATAAGAATTTACAACCTACCTTTTTTGCAATTTAACAAAAATTCACCGTTTATTCCAGGTTTATGGAAGGATGATCGTCAGGGACTGAGCCTCTCTAAACTCGAATTCCAGGCAAGTGTCTTACTGTTGTTGTAAAAATTGAAGGTTATCTCGCCCACTTGGCGTGACTGAGAAATGAACGCTTATGGTTAGAATACGTGTTAAAATTTGGTAATAACAGCCGCGTGAGAAAAATAATTTTTCGTAAAATTTCAAAATCCAGACAAAAATAAGTAACAATAGAATGTGATATATTCCGTGTACGTGAAACTGAACGTTCCCAAAGACATATCGTATTTGCTGAAAAACGTGACATCTTCCGATGCGGGTTGTTGGGGTGGTTTTAGAAAGTACACTTCCGGGCCCATGTGATCGATTTCGGAGATCTGAACAAACCTTAGTCTAGTTTGTGCATGGAATGTGCTACGCCTGGACTATCAGTACACGTGAAAATGACCGGCGAGTTACAATGTTGGTATTAGACTGAAATGGATACGATGATTGTTTCATTTGTGTCATTAGCGAGTGAATTCGCACGCAGTTCGTTTATTTTTGTAACTTTTTATAGCTATTTGTGCAGCCAAGAAATTACATTTTTTTCCTGAGCCGCCCATTATGATATACAAATGGATAACAGTGAAATAGTGTTGGTTTTTGCCGTCAGAACTGATCAAAATTATCGTCTTTGTGGTAACACGTACAACGTAAACGCGTGTATAACGAGAAATGCAAAAGATGGCCCCCCAGTCATGGCGGATGGTGAGTGCGCCGCCCACGGCGTAGGCGTGATCATAGTCGTCGTCGGATTTGTGTAGAGGTGCATAGACAAAAATCGCATTAGAGAACTTTTAAGTGCCCTTAGGCTTTTTAACACTACCAGAATACCACTCACATAGCTGAGGGTGTGTCAATCAGATAACCCTTAAGCCAGATCATCTTCTTTTGGACCCCCTGAATTACCCGTAAGTAGTATCACTTGTGAATATCATATGAAAGACCGTAGTTTTTCTCATTCGCATCTACATCAAAACGCAGCTGTTTTCTCCCTGTCCCCGGGTACTTTGTGGTTAATGTGTACAAGTGCCAGGCTCTCATACTTATGTATTAGAAACACGGTAGACAAATTTCGGAACAAGCAATAACCTTAACTCCTCATCTCCGTAAAGCCGCCGTAATCCGATACGACACGTAATAGCATCAACAACTCTAGTTAGAGCAGAGTCAGACGAGCTGTCAAGTTATTCCCATCGGTCGGGCACTAACTTGTCATGTTGGTGTATCGGGCGACTACTAATTTCTACTACAGATATGTACATATTGTCCCAGTGCCCCCAATCTTAACAACTTCAACTTCATACTTCAGCTTTGCCAGCGGAGAACTATAGAAATCATTTAGTTTCTACATACTGTGACTGCTTGGGAATACTTAGTCTTCCGTCTTTCTTCCTAGATTAACTGCTGCGTATGATACAGTGTGGCATCGAGGTCTCTACCTCCAGCTACTCAAACCGTCCCTGACGTCAAAGCTTGTCAAGTTCATAATGCCTGCTCATCCAAGACAGAGCTTTCTTCCTGGAGACATCAAATGGGTAATGCAATAGAAAGCGCAAACTTCGGAATGGTGCCACAAGGTTCTGTCCTGCATCCAGTCTTTTCAACATTTACAGCTCAGAAATGCCAAAGACGAGTTGTTCACAGTATTTCCTAGCAGATGATAACGGCACTTGGAATGGCCTGTGATTTCTTCTTCTGAGCCCTTAAGAAATGGTGTTGCGAAAGACTTATCACTGCAAGCAATCTCAATCCACCGATGACACTTGAAACTCAGCAAAATCCAAGACCGTCGCTCTGTTTTTCACCATGCAAATCAATGCGCAAAAAGAGATCTTTAAACATCACTCTAGATGAAGATGAACTGTCACACGGACGGCCCAACACCGAAGTACTTTGCTGTCATAATGGACAGCATGCAGCCTTACTTTCCATCCACACACCAAGGCAGTCGCTGCAAGACGCAAAGTCTCTGCTCACAAGGCGCTCAGGAACTGGATGGGGTCCATCGTCGACACTATACATGCATACCAGACATCAACTGTTTGTTTGCATACTCCACTGCTGAATACACTGCACCAATATAAGTCCACACACACAAGAATTGATTGTCGTTATTGAATGATGCAATGAAACTTGTTAGTGCCCTTTGGGCGACGCCGGTAGAATATCTTGCAATTCTGTCGGCATAGCTCCTCTAAACTGTAGGAGAACTTTCAGATGATCAAGATCACCAAGAAGTGTGATGAACCCCTGGTAGCCTAATCCCCCACCTCACTTTGCTACCCATCCATGACACTGCCAGTCGCAGTATCCATAGCGATCATCCTGGATCAAGGACATATGGTCTCAATCAATGGTCGTCCTCTGCCTTGGACCGAAAACAGTTTGTGGACAGACAGCCCAAATAGCAAGCCCGATCCCGGTTTAATGTAAGCATGGTCAAGCTCAACAGACTCAACGGGCATTGGCCGTACAAAACACTTCATTCAAACTGCGAGTTGGGAGAGCCACAACCATTAGCCACATCAATAGAGACTTGTGAGATCGACAATCTCCAGTGGAATTATTTGCATTATACCCCTGGTCGATGAAACTATTATCTTGGTTAAGACGGACCTTCCCTAGATTTTGGACTTAAACCCGAAAGAACGAGCATATTACACATATTTAAAACAAGCAGAATGCAGAATTTTAAATTAATATGGGAGTGATATAGGATCCAAGTGACTTACTGGATAGCTTTATAACAAGAGAATATGCATTACACTAAAGCTATTATTTTTTCTCAATTTACCCTGTGGAATCTTAGGGCTAAAGGATTTTTGGTTTTGGATGTTATGATCGAGAAATTTCCCCATTTTGGTCGACCAATATTAAAAAACAGTACTCTATGGGGATCAAAATTACGTTTTTAGCTCTCACTTAAAACGGTTTTGTATATATCATCGCTAAACTTCAGAGATGGGGTTTCGGGGAGGCCCCATATATCAAGATAAAAATAGACTTAAATATCGGGCAATCCCCTTTAAGACATCGTGGTTTGTGGCGACGTTGGACACCTAATAATGCTTCTTTTATAGATTCTCTGTGCCTTACAAAACATATGGTTGAGAGCACTCAATTTGTGCTTCTAACTTGCCGCTTATCAAGTTGTAATACAATCAGAAAATGGCAGCCATTTTGGTCACCATCTTAGTTTGGGATATTTGTGAGTTTTTAAGTCTAAAAATATGCTTTATTAGATTCTCTGTGCCTTAAAACATATATATAGACACTTTTTTTGTATGTTTCTTTCTACGTGTCCGGGTTGGAAAGTTTATGATAATAGAAACTGGGCGGCCATTTTGGACGCCTCTTGGATTTGGAGAGAGCTCCAGGGGGATTTTTTTGGACTTTATTATGATTATTCTACTCATATTCCTGGACCTATCCTTAAAATTCGCGTGTTATCAGCTTGTCCAGGTTATAACTAATTCTCTTGGCCTATAAGTCCCGAAGCAACCTAATAAGGACAAAATCTGATATGGTAGTCAGTACTCTCCGTATGGACACTTAAACAACGTGTAATGAATTGGGAATTCATATCTCTGAAACATTGCTGTTTTCTTCCTTTGCTGTCAACTTTTCAGTTGGAAAATATACCTAATGGGAGTCCCGCAGACTTATCCTTCCTTTAACTATTCCTAAAATTTTAAATATTTCTTTATCTTTCGGGATAATCACTGATAGTGTCCTTTTAACTTCATTATAAAAACAAGGCAGTCACACTCATTGATGCTATAACCACGACGGTAACAGGCCGGCAAACAGCGTGGCAGTCAAGGTACGCTGATGTGTAATGTCCTTGTGTTTACTCTCCGGAGTAAGTTTATTACAAAATCATTCCGTTTAGACATCAAAGCGCGGATTAGAACTTAACCATTCCAGGTGAAGACTAACACATGTAAAAACATTCGGGGTTTGCTGGAATCATGATGAACTTGTGACGTCAAATAGAGAGATTTTGCTACTTATTTGATATCAATAGCACGAGGAGACTCGTAGCTGTACATTGATACCACACCATATGTCATTATTGGGTGTTATGTTAGCAAAAGTAAAGGAGGCTAATACTTAACCGCCTGGTGAGTTCTGTTACAAAATATAGCTGGTTAAACATGGCCTAGAGGGTTATACGGAATTTCATATAAAATCTCTAAGACATGACCTGGTAAGTTGTGTTAGAAATATACCTTAGTTAGATTTGGTTGAAAGAGTGGAAAGGGCGCCTCAATTTTAACAAGACTTTAACAACAACGTAAGGCGTCTGCATGTTTTCATTGTCGACAGCCTAATATTCACAAACATCTCAAATGAGTAAGCTTTATATATTTTAATTATGAAACTAGAGAACGTTTATTTTTCATTGTCCCATCCGGACAATTAGATATACGAAAATAATCACAACATTAAAACGAAATGTTGCAATCTCAACTGGAATTTTCAAAATAGATTTGTTGTCTTCTGTAGAATTGGAGGTCAGATATCGGAATGTCGCTTTAAGAGAATTTGATATCAGCAAGCCATTTTATGGCTAATTATACGAAAGATGTAGTATAATGAGTAGTCTTTGTCAAAGACTCGATTTAGTTATGTCCGCGAAAGAAGAGCACCGCGAGCGAAGCGAGCGGCACGAGCGCGTCAGCGTAATTTTCAACTGATATACTCCCACACAGCATGTTAAAGTGGAGTAGTAAATCAGTTTCCCAGGCTGTGACACAGACTATATAATGAGTGCCCTCACTCTTGTGCCAAAAAGGTCCTACTTCTTTCCTCCAGATCCATCACCCTGGTGGGTACAGACAATCATTGTACATTCCCCTTATGCCGGTGTCATATATTACAGTGTCCGTGTGACTGAGTGTCCTACCACCCATCTCTCTATTGCGTTCTCCATTGAGTGCTGTATGCATCATTTGTTTCAGCACTGTACCCATATGGCCTCGTCTACAAGGTCACGGTTTATTCCGTACATGTTGCTATGATAGCTAGGACACTCTCTCATGGGTGACACTCAGTTTCTTTACACTGGTATCATCAACTAAAAAGTCCTTAAACCGGCCATTTGGCTATTGACTATTGTGTTGTCCATTGTGTGATGCGGCATTAACATCATTTGTTTCAGTTTCAGCACTGTACCCAATTAGTATAGTGAGAATCCTTTGGGAAATGTTGTGTTAAATCAAGTCAAATTGTGTTAAAATGTTTCCGACCTTTAGTTAAACAGGTACAGCCCTGAGAAAGTTCAAGGTCATCTTGGGGGTCAACCTTCCCCAATGCTCCGATTTTGTTGAAACCGGTGTCAAATTGTTCGCCTTGCCTTACCATTTGGTTTCGTAATAAGTGGTAAAAATGTAACAAGGGTCACAAAAACGTGACCTATATTACAGAGCTGTCACCCAAAGAATGAAAATGCGTTTCCTGCTTCAGTATGACCAGAGCAATGATTTGGCACCAGTTTCAACAAAATCTGAACATTGGATTTTTTTTGCCCCAGGATGACCACGAACCTTACCAGGGCTGTAACCGTGTAACTAAAGGTCAGGACCTAGACAAACTATACCTTTATATCGAAAAACATCTTCAAACCTTCATCCCCAAACTTTGAGAATCGAATTCTCATGCATTACCCTATAATAGCATCGTCTACAAGGTCACGATTTACTGATTCCGTATATGTTAACTTTCACACTATCAACGTCATGCCGCGATACAGTGTTCTGTTCGAATGTCGAGCTATTTTCATAACTGTAATGACATCATTCACGTGAACAAAGATTCAACTTTCGGTTTCTTGAGAAGAATAAATTTGTATAACTTAAACAAAGCGTGCCCGATTTCGTTATTTTTAAAGTTTCTAGTTTCTATTATAAACTCGTTCGGCTGCGTGATGCATATTCTTCTCTCTCTGTTCAACATTGAAAGTGTTTTGTTCTCAAATTAAGTTTCACTTATGAATTAGCATAGGCTTAGGAAGATTTTCAGGATTGGGGAGGGCACACTTGAAGGGCGATGGAGGCCGAGGGAGAGGGTGCCGGAGGGGGAGAGCTTTGGAAACTTTGGGCATGTTTCTTTCACATTTAAAACTTTCACAGAAGAAATCCAACAATATCACGCCAAAGTACAAGCTAAATTCACCAGATGACCAGATTTTCAACACATGGTGACAAGAAAAAAAATTAGTAGCTTTTAGTTATGAATCAAAGAACATAGAGTAGCTCAAACTGTTCTTTGGTCGGTGAGCGTACGGCTGATAGTGAGCAAATCGAGGGAAAAAATGATGAGCGTCGAGTAAATTGCCTCAAATTTGCTGTCCAACTGCTATTTAATTTGAGAAAGCATACCAGTCTATCATGCATGTCAAATCATGAAATTGCACCACTTTCTTAATCATGTTAAATACAACTTGTACATATTCAGCAGTTTTTCCAGACATGCACAATGACTCCTGCGCTCCTGTAGGTGCCGGGGGATCCGTGAACCCCCGGCGGGTCTCAACTTTGGTGTGGGCAGGGACGTGCCTCCGCGACTCTGGAAGTAGGACCCATAGCTATACCATTTTTTGCCAAAAAAAGGGACCCATAGCTATACCAGAGATGCAAATTTTGGGCCAAATTTAACCCAAATTTGCCATTTTCACAGCAAAATTTTGACATTTAAAGCAAATTTTGACAATTTTGGCTTCAGATTGAGGAAATTTGACTAATTTTCCAACAATTTTTAGAAAATTTTGGTTTCCGATTGAGAAAATGTGACTAATTTTCCAACAAATTTCAGGAAATTTTGAAAAAACAACCCATTTGCTATACCAAAATTGGCATGAAAAAGGGGTCATTGATATACCAAAAGGCTAAAAATGGTACCGATGTCTGTGGCACGTCCCTGTATGGTCATTCGTGTAGAGAACCCCCCCGGGCGTGAACCCCACCACCTGGAAAGGGGAATAAGAGTCCACCTTGGAACAGTTTGGGATCGAACCGCTCCTACGGGATTTCACCATGCATGGTTGTATTGAATAAATGCCTTTATTAGGCCAAGTTGTGTGCTTTTGGAGCCCGCTTCATCGTTTTGGGGTGTGCTCCTTCATACGTTTTGTCTCAAGATCCGTATCAACACCTTGCTGCCCAGTACGTATAGCGGGACAGATATTCATTTTCCCCCTTGGCAATATGGTTTGTTATTCCACTGTATTCCCATCCATCCATTGGCCTGATCTGTGTTTCGTTCACTAAAATTGTGAATTGATGTAACGACCAAATATGTCAATATGTTGTACATATCACCAGGGCCGTCGCTAGACATTTTGCCAGGGGGGTGTACACTTGAAGAAATGTTAATGCCGCATAAGGAGTCCTTGGAAGATTTACTGTGAGGTATTAAAAACAAATGCTGCAAACTACGGCACGCGGTTCGGGGCCACTTAAGGGCCATTAAAAACTTTCATAAGTAGATGCCCTTAGAGACCATTTCTTGTTGATCATTCGAACTAATCTGCACACCGCAAGTGCTCTGACATAAGGGCGCAAACCGGAAAGCCCTGAACGGGTGGAGTCCAGGGGCCAATTAGGCCCCAGTCGGGTGCAGGGGCACAGCCCCTGCCGGGGGTCCGGGGGTGGAGCCCCCGGAAGCTTTGGATTGGAGCTTTTCATAACCTTCAAGATTACCATTTTTTGAGGGTAAATAGTAATCAATTCAAAGAAAAGCTAACTTGAAAGAAAATACTGCGTGGTTTCTAACTTTGCTCACTGAAACGGACAGTATATAATTTAAAAGCTTGTACTACCGAGCGCCAATGCCTTTAACGGGTAGGGTGTATTAGCAGAAACCATGACGGGGTCAGGGGCGAAAAAGCCACCGGAAGCCTCTCGGATTTGAGAGATTCAGAACCTTCAAAGTTGCCCCTTTTTGAGGGGTTAGATAGTAATCAATCAAAGAAAAGCTGGTTTCTAACTTTGCTAACTGGAAAACGGACAGTATATAATTTAAAAGCTTGCTACTACCGAGGGGAACTACACATTGCGAGGGCCAATGTCTTTAATGGGTGGGGTTAAGGAGCAAGAGCCCCTACCGGGGTGCAGGGGCGCGCTCCCGGAAGCTCTTGTATTTAGCTATTTAACAGACTGATTAGGAAGGGATATTTTTTTAAGGGTCAAGTATAGTAATTAATTCAATTGAAAGAATGGGCAATTAACCAGACGGCCATAAGTTATGGTGCTGGAGGATGGGGAACCGATCCCTACCAATTTGGTTCTTGACCACTCATCGTCCCCGACCGAAATTTCCACTGGTAGACCCAACTAGGAGGATGGACATGGCACCCTCCTGTTGCCATGCCACTGCATGGTCGTGGTTTTTTTTCTTAAATTTATTTTACACATTTGATCACAAGTATCGTTGGCCACATTAACAATTCTTGAAAACAAAATTTAGTTGGCTTGAGGGAATCAATTTTAAAGATTGTGATATTTGCGATTTATGCTACTCGGAGTTCAATATTATGCTTCTGACACCGTTCCCTTTTTGTTTTCCTTTCTTCCACTTCTTTTCATTTTTCTCTTTCTCTTTCTTTTTTTTCTCTCTCTATATCTTCTTCTCTTTCTCTTTTTCCTTTCTTTGTCTTTTTCTCTTTTTGAAGATCGCTGGGGGGGTGTTCCACCCCCCCACACCCCCCCATGGCGAAGGGCCTGATATCACAGGAAAAAATTTGAATCTTGGATCATATGGAAGTCCAGTACAAATATCAGGCTTCTAGCCAGATCTATTTGGCATTGCATGAGCTTATATAATGTTGGCGCAAGTTGACACATGTAGAAAGGATTTCTAATGTTCATGGAAATTATCTTGCAAAAAATCAATTCAAATAAGGGCTTGTTTTTCCACTTGCTTTAAGGAAAAGGTCTTGAGGTTACGACAATTAGTTATGCAAACGGGTGTAATGTATTAGGTCTCAGAAAGTTACGGCAAGTTCTAGTATCCACAGTTGTACACTGTTAATAAAAAACTAGATATGTAAACTTTAACCAACACGGACAATCTACCAGAGGGACCATAAAAGATGTAAAATAAGTTTCAAATTTAATAAAATTATTAAATTTTAAACATGTTGTATAACACAAACATAATTTCGACATCCGCGTTGCGTTTAAAGTTAAAAAAAAAAGTGTTTATCAACGTTGTGCTGTAGTTTTAAAGCAGAATGTTCATCCATGAGTGTATATTTTTAATGCTATAAACACCAGGGGCAGTTATGTAATGCGTGACCGACGCACTTTATGTGTTAAAAATATGAAAGACAAATCGAATGACAATACGGCAGATATGGCAGGTTTTGTAAGCACACCCTTTTCTCGCCATTCCTATGGGATTAACACACATTAAACCTGTTTGTGAGAATGAACAATATCATGATGGCTTTGTCAACTTAATAAATCACATATTTTTAAACATTTCAACTACTGATTAATCCATGAATCTATTTATACCGATGTGCCAAGTGATATGACAAACACCAATTCACCTATTGCAGAGCAAGAAAACAAGATCTTCCCATTGGTTAGGGTACTTGCTAAGAGTTTAGTTCCTTATTGGCATAGCTTGTATCTATAACTTGGAAATTATATATAGTGTATGTTGAAAACGCTTTTCATTTACACATCAGGATTAATTGGGTGAGATTTTGTGTAAACATTTAATTCCTTTTGAAGATTAATAAAGAATATTATGCCTATTCATAGATCAATTAAACAAGATAGCAAGGGTCACAATTACTTTCATAATGATATACCCTGTATATCGTACATTTTACGCAATATCTTGCTTAACTGTGTAAATCCCATTGGAATGGAGGAAAAAGAGGTATGCTTACAAAATTTGTCATATCTGGCTAATTTTTTAGTCGATGTCTTTCATTTTTTCAACACTTGGAAGTATACTAGATTGACTTTATTAAAACAACAAAATGCTCAGTGATTTTTATCATAGTCAAGGCCATTTGCAATCATTGCACTTTTTTTATTCGCGTAGTATAGAAGCCAAAAGTGCTTTAGTTTTTTGTAATTTAGCAAGCCTAGGCAAAAACATTTCTCTGTCAAAACACGTTATGACATGCATGATATTCTTCAATACGCGTAAAGCCATACTCTATTTATTCTGCTCTATACTACACCATCTGACTATTTTGATCATGATGATGGTATCGCTGACAATTCAATTTTCATTTTCCGTGTGTTCTGTCAATCGTGAGTTGATCAGGTTTGTGGGAGAAACTATATAATATACCTCATTCCGTGTTTACACGTTATTGAAAAAGCTTGATAAGAAATATTGAACATTTGAAGGGAGAGATAGTTAAAAGAGGGATTTGCATTTTGGAATTAACATTGAATTCAGTAATTAGTGCTCCCGGTTTAGTGCTTGTGCTTTTATTTATTGCCCTCCAGGGCGCGTGTGGTGCAGTGAATAGAACGACAGACTCGTGATCTACTGCTTGTGGGTTCGAGTCCCGCTGTGGCCAACATGTAATGCAGTTTCGGCAAGGTACTATACCTTGCGTGTCTCTCTCTACCCAGATGTGAAATCTTCAGATTCTCTGGAACTGCAGTTGCTCAGCAATTGAGTTGGGAGACAGAGGAATCTTCGATGGTTTGAAAATCCTGCCCGATGACCGGCGGCCCCTTCTCATGCTCACTTCTATCCCTTGCTAGAATGAGTGAAATCAATTCCCTGAACCGTTTCCTCCCAGCGCTCCGCGTTTCCTGTCCAAGCAGTTTGTCAGATCTGAAGTCTGGATGTCGCTTCTTCCCCGGGTTCAGAATTGAAGATTCATTGTAAAGAGCATCCCATTCCTCATCCCAGGATGGGATATAACTGCGACGACAGCCACGTGGGATGGTCTTCTTTGCTATCTTAATAAAGAGTTTACATAGTGCTGTGTAAGAATTGCCCAGGTTGAAGGAGCTATAGGTGTTGGAAGGTTGGGCACTTCTGAATCCACCAGGTTTCAAACTGGTCCCAGTCTGCCTTGCGGTCCTCGTCTGCCTTGCGAATATGAATGAATATAACTGCGACGACAGCCACGTGGGATGGTCTTCTTTGCTATCTTAATAAAGAGTTTACATAGTGCTGTGTAAGAATTGTCCAGGTTTGAGGAGGTATGTGTCGGAAGGTTGGGCACTTCTGAATCCACCAGGTTTCAAACTGGTCCCAGTCTGCCTTGCGGAAGTTCCACCTTTTTACTGGTTTTGTTGATATCGACTTAGCAAGGCTGATGATCTATGTTGAGACTTCGGAAAGCGATCGAGAACATTACGGTGAACAGGGATGACATCCATATTTACAAATAAAAAGGTTGTGTTCCACCTTCTAGAGTAGAAACTGTCTGGTTACTTGAGGTCGTACAAAAGTTGTACGCCAGATTTGGAAGCCCAGTCCTCTGGGATAGATCCGTCAGGGTTGGTATTCCTGTAGCCCCATGTAATACTATGACTGTTTGACAGTCACCAGCGTAGATTGCAAGGTGCACAATAAGTAGGTATTGTTTGAAGCCGGGAGTTAGATGGCCTGTAGACATTGCATGACTTGGGACATCTACAATTTGGGTCTTTGCCCCTTCCAGGGTGGAATCTGTAGGTGAGGTTGCAATATGTTTTCCATTGAGCTGTGTTCCTAACAAGGTGCCAATCCCATGGGTAGCGCTCTCGGTGTGTAGCCCTAGAGTATAGCCGCAAATTTTAGGAGGGAACTGTCATTGCGTGTGTCCTTGGAGAGAATCGCAGTGACTTGTGTGTTTGTGTAACATGTTCAATACAACAACCATGTTACAATTTAATGTCAAAAAAATCACACTCAACAGTAACCTTCTCCTGAATTACGTCATCTATTAATTGATGACGAAATTAAATATGACACTTTTGTGAATATGGATTTACAAACGAGAACATCCCGAGAAAGTATGAACATTCTATACAACACAGGAAGACCACAGAACGTGATTTTGGTATCAATGGATATCTATGTCTCTTCTTTCCATTTACTACCAAAATAGTACCAACATGCCTAGATTACATCAAATGACGTTATAGTTCGCATGTCAGCAAACTGGCAATTTCATACACACAGTGGAAATAGGGGACAATTCGTTTTTTCACCACAACAAGTTGGAATATCCGCTTTCCATGCGATTTTTTGCTCTAGTTTTATCTACTCCAGAGCGTTTTAGGCTCCAGTTTTTGAGTCAGTCTTCTTCTTATCGTGTCCAAACACTGTGGTTCTCAAATAGGATCCAGCCAGATGGGTTCACCTCTGGCCTGCTTCACTGAATTCCGCAGGTCCTTATTTGTGCATTGTTGCTCAGCAGTGGCAGACCAAGAGGTGATCCATTGTCTGTGGTCTGTTCCACCACCACAGCTAGTATCCTGATCTGCTTCCAGATAGCCCCACTCTGCAAGGAAACCTTAGATCGGCAGTTCTGTTCTCAATCTGTTGAGGCATCGCCATTCACCCATGAGGAGTCTCCGCTCCAGGTGGGAGATGCTCCGCAGGTTTCAATACGAAGATGTTACTTGGTTGATCATGATGGCAAGTCTTTCTTTCCATAAGGCTACTCTCTTGACCTCCTGAGAGACTGTTTCAAGAGTTTAGACTTTGCTTAAGAATCTCTCTCTCTGGATTAAGGCGGTGGAGCAGGTATCTGTCCAGACATAGGGGGCTTCACATTAGATCTTTGGCAGCTACGCTCTGCATGCTCGCTACGCTACGACGGATTCTGTGGAGCAATTCCTGCTAGGAGTACAAGTTTTCCGTTGGTGTTTGACGGAGACATCCTATGATATCCTGCAGGAGGCATTTAACCTGAATCAAGCTTCTTGGCATGGGTTGATCTTTCCCATACAGGGCAGGCATACTCTGCACATGAGTAGCACGGGGCCAAGTTGCCGTCGATCTTAGGGTTATGTGGCGAGAACCCACATCTTGTGCCAGTGAGTTGTCAAAGATAGATGTTATTGCGGAACATACTTACTCTTGTCTTCTCGATGTGGGTATTATAAGAGAGATGCGGTCCAATGAACTCCTAGGTAGAACAGGGTATAACAGTGCTCCAGGGGAAGTTCCAGAACAAGGTAACTTTAGCTTGAGTTTTGGCTTCACGGGTTGCGTAGATGGACAAGCACACACCTGTGTCTTAGATGGATTTGCACGTAGGTCGTGGTTTTCCTCATAATAAGAGTGAGTCATACCAAAGCTTTGGAGAGTCTCTTTCTTCAACAACTGTGAAGCGGCAATCTTGTGCGCTAATTCCAATTTCGTCTGCATAAATAAAAACGACAGGTTCTGCACTCCTAGGTTGGTCGATGGTATATATGTTGTGAACAGGAGAGGTGCAAGCACACTCCTGTGGTAGACCATTCTGAGCCTACGCATCGGTTCTTCTTCGCTCCGAGCTGAAACAAAGAACATCCGTTTGCCAGCAATCCTCGGATAAGCTCACTCAGGCGAATGTCCTTGGTATTCAGGATCTTATGGAGTGATGGAGTAGGCATTGTGATTAAAAGTGTCGTACGCTGATGATAGGTCGACGAACACAGCTCCGGTTTCCATACCCTTCACGAAACCATCCTCAATGTGTGAGTTAGGTTGAGTACTGGCTTGTTGTTGATTTGCCTGGCCGGTAAACCTGCTTGTTCTGGTATGAGGTGTTAGTATATCAAGGTGCGATACGATGAGCAGGAGACCGTTCAAAGAGCTTGTAGGTATGGATAAGGAGTGATATAGGTCTGTAGCTCTTGGGATTGGATGGATCTTCCCAGGCTTTAGGAGTGAAATAACATGTGCTTTCCTCAGATCTTTGGAACTGTGGGAAATAAGGCAGCAATTGTAGAGTCAAGAAGCCATTCCTTTGCTACTGGGCCACGATAAGATTTGTTAGTGCTCAGTAGAGAAGTTGTCAAGGCCTACTGCTTTCCTGGTGTGAAGTTTAAGCAAACCGATTCCAATTCGTCCATGTTGAAGGGGCGAGTGAAACCAGTGTCACCACTATACCTCTTATTTATGGTCTAGTTTGATCTTCTTGGGTTTGTTGCTGCACTTGCATTTAAAAAGCAGTTGGTGGGCAACTGGGTGGGGGGACATTTGGCTGTGTGGAGGTTCTGTTGGATCCCCTCGGAGCTTTCGGATGGTAGACCATGTTTCGTTGCTGTTATGGGTCAATCGGTGATCAATTAAAGTATGCCAGTTTTGATCTTTTCCTGGGAGATCCTCTGCGAAAATTCCTCACCTTAGCAGTTGTTTCAGCCGAAAAAGATCAGCTTCAACATGGTGATATACTCTCTTTATATGCTCTAGACATTCCTTGGAAAGGCCTGTTATATATCCATCCTACGCCTCTGGGTATGAATCTCCGTGCATCTTGTTCACAAGTGGCAAATTTGTCATTGTTATTGGGGTTTTGGAGGCAATCCTCTTCACGTTCTGATCCAGGTCATCAAAAAAAAACAGTGATAACCTTGCCGGTCTGCTTTCCTGTAGTTAAAGCGATGCTTAAAGGGCACTTTATTGGTCTTACTGCAGCGTTGACTTGTGTACCGATTGGTCGATGTTTTGATTTGTTGAACAGATCCAGAACAATCTTGCTACACAGGTTGAGATTTTTTGCTAACCATGCTAATCATGTGTTGTAACCTATCTTCCAACGGGCACTATGAAATGCTGGCGGGAGCTTAGAGTCGTGAAGGGGACGTAGATGTTGACTGTCTATCCAGTCTTCGACAGCTTGTCGTCTTTGTTAGTTTCATTGTAGCCCCATTGGGTACTATGGGGCTGTTGAAGTCGCCCAAGAGAAATGAGTTTTGGTGGAATTCCCAGGGTTGAGCTGAGGGTGCCCGAAGTCTACTGATGGAGGTTTGTAGACAGATGTAAGTATGACAGAGCTAAGCTCAATGGGTGCGGACTTCGATGTTGTTTATCATCAGACATTGAGGGTGCTTCTACTTCGGTGCCCGTTCTCACAATATGGCACTATCCATATTGTCGATGGGGTCTCTCGGTGGCAAGGACCATTCCGGTATGGTTGGGCGGTGGTTATGATTCCTCTGTGGGTTTTCCTGCAGACTAACATCGCATTGGAGATTGTTACACAAATCAGCATGATGGTACTTTTTGCATTGGAAAAACCCCACCTTCAATGACGCTTAGTAATGCAGACCTTAAAAAGGCCTGCGATGAGGTCTAGTCATGATAGGTAACTTAGAAATTGGTTTTGAGTCATAATATTGCAATATGTAAATTTTTCATCATTTTCACCATATATCCAGTATTTTTACATTTTCCGCTCACTTAAGACGTCATAGTGACGTCATAATGGGTAATGTTGGTACTTTATTTATACAATTGGAAAGAAGCTATCCTAAACTCTAAGCTATCCTGTGGTGCCAAATTTATGTTCGGATGTTCAGTAACTAAAATTACAGGGGGTGGTCACCTGGGTTGGCAGCCATTCCATTCGGAAGCTTTGTTACAAAAATGCTCAGGTAGAAAGACGAAGGGTTTACCACATTGGTTTGGCCTGGGTGACTCTAATGTTAACTGTACTTCATCGAAAATTAAAAAAAATCAAGCCGAACAAACAACAAGCAAACACCCAATAATCATTAAATGCATGTTTACATTTGGGGTAAATTAATTGAAGTGAGAAAAGAATCTCTAAAAAGATTTTATCGATTTGTTTAGGAAGTGTCATTTCAAGAGTGCTTCCACGTCACAATGTGTGATTCATGATGAGATATCAGATGTATCACCTTTCTGTGATTTTAAACCAGTGACTTCGATTCTTTACAAAGATCATCATGGACTCAAAGTCTACATCTTGTTCACTCGATCCCATACCAGCGTGGCTTTTGAAAAAATGTCTGAATGAACTATTACCAATCATTTGCAGTATTGTTAACCATTCTCTTGACAGTGGGATTGTTCCAGAAAACTTCAAACAAGCTCATGTGACACCTTTAATCAAAAAATGTAGTCTTGATCCTGATTGTCTGAAGAACTACAGACCAGTGTCAAACCTCTCTTTTATTTCCAAGATAGTAGAAAGGTGTATTGCTGCACAACTGACTCAACATCTCGACTCAAACGGTCTTCATGGTTCTAGACATTCGGCCTACCGCAAACATCACTCAACTGAAACCGCTCTGGTACGTGTTACAAATGACTTACTTCGTGCAGTTGACACGCATGGTGAAGTTGTGCTCGTTTTATTAGATATGACTGCAGCTTTTGACACTATCAACCATATCATCCTGCTTCAGAGACTTAAGAATCGTTATGGCATTACCGGAACGGTCCTTCGTTGGTTTCAGTCTTATCTCGACATGCGCTCTCAGTCTGTTGTCATAAATGGTGTGCACGCAGAATTCTGGGAGCTGATTGATGGAGTTCCACAGGGGTCGGTACTTGGCCCGCTGTGTTTCGTCCTGTATACTGCTGTGTTAGAGGATATCATTAAAGCTCATGGTGTGGACCTTATGGTTTTCGCCGATGACACTCAGCTTTACATGGTCTTCAATCGCTCCGAGTCCTCTACAGCCGTTGATCAACTTGAGCGTTGCATCCCCGACGTTAAAACATGGGTGACTACCAATATGTTGAAACTCAACAGCAGTAAGACTGAAATCCTTCACATCACCTCCAAGTTTTTGAAAGATATTATTTTCTGTAAATCATCTACATATTGCTACACATCTACACATCGGCACGAAATCTTGGAGTGATCATGGATAACCAGCTGTGTATGTCAACTCATGTCAACAATGTCTGCAGAGCTGCAAACTTTGCCCTTCGTAAGATAGGTCAAGTTCGAATATATCTTGATCAGTCATCTGCTGAAAGGTTGGTACATGCCTTCATTGGTTTAAGATTGGACTATTGTAATAGTCTTCTATATGGACTCCCAGACTATGAGATTGCTAAACTTCAGCAAATGCAAACTCTGCCAGGATTGTTGCACGTGTGAGAAAACATGATCATATATATATCACCTGTTCTAGATCAACTCCACTGGCTGTCTGTAAAGAAGCGCATTATGTTCAAGATCTTACTATTAACCTACAATCTTTAAACGGACTTGCTCCAAATTACATCTCGGATTTAATCGAGGTTTACAAACCTACACGTTCTCTTCGGTCTGGGGCCAAATACTTACTTTCCCCTATTCAGACTTCCACAACATAATATGGTAAACGCTCTTTTGCTGCTGCAGCACCAGTATTATGGAATGAACTGCCCATGCACATTAAATCTGCGAATTCCGTGGATTGTTTTAAATCATTAGTGAAAACATATTTGTTTCCATTGTAGGTTTTTAACCTGTCATTTTGATGTATCTTTATTAAGTGTCATGACTACTTTTAATTTGTTGTATGGAAATATGATCAGCATTGTACCATATATATGCTGTTTTTAAATAATAGGTTTTGTACATGTTACTTTGTATAACACAGCCGGTCTGTTCTTTTTCTTAAGATTGTATATGGTTTGTTTTGTATCTTTTTAAAATTGTATAGCGCATAGAGGGAACCTTGTTCCACAATGCGCTTAATAAATGCGGGTTATTATTATTATTATTTGTATTCGTCGCAAATTTAATATATGACGTCATTTTAGGGAGAAGGTTAACTGCTGTGTGAAACCTTTTTGCACATTAAATGTGAAACATTTCCGTGTATATTTTACATTTTTGTAACAGGTTAAGGAGTCTACAATATGTCTCGAAAAATGCACATTTGTCAGGGGGGACTTATTTTTTTTTTTAACTGTTTATGTTATTCAACTGAAATTTTAGAAGTTTTAGTATGTTAGCGATGGGCATTTTCTAACACCAAAATACAGTTGCATGCTGTAATCGGGTGGGCACCTTTAATAGCTCTTTACCCACTCAGTAAAAATACCCTAAAACCATGGTATTCTAACTAATGGTGTAAAACGCTTTGGGCAATAAAAATATCATTTGTGGTTTATTTTCAATTGATTCACTTGTTCATCATGGTGAAGCATTTGACGATAAGTGTTTAGGCATTTGATTGTCAAGTGTTTAGAGATTTGACATGTTACGTAAATACTAATTTGCACCACGTTCTAAACACCTTTTACTTAACAGACACACCTTTAAATACAAGCCTTTCAAGAATTTTTAGAAGCTAGAAGACCACGTTTTTTCGTTTTTCTGCTTCAGTAGTAATGCTAATCCTTTGACCTGCTTTGTACTTTATAAACATCTTTACCATGTACTTCGTTTGTATTATTTACATTCAAGCCGTTGCATTAATTTCAACATGCAGGTAAATCATTGGATTCCCGGCGCCATCCCAGATAAAGATCGAGCGATACACCAATTTACGTCGATGAAATGCGCGCACATAGGATCTACCCAGATTACCATAGGCCCGTATTGAACTTAACACTAATTACATCAGAGATCTAATTAGCGCCACACTTTCATTATCCGCAGTTGAGGTTTATACGAAAGCACGCGCAATTTGTACGAAATGTAACGCTTTTGTTGATAACGGTATCCTGAATTATAGATTTGATGAACGCAAATGAATGTGATGATGAGTGAGGTAATAATTATGGATATCGCAACAGCCGCCCCTCCTTAATTGCTTTCATGGAAGGGTACTTAATTTGGTCTACACTCCAATGATTTGTACAAATGCCTGTTAGATTATTCAAGACAAAAAATCTACGAAGTTCAGACTTTGAATCTCTTGCAACATGGAGTTAATGTTATTTCATCTACACTGCAAAAACGGTGCTTAGAAATTAAACACATTTCTAAACACTATTTTGCACCACGTTCTAAACATTTTTAAATGTCTGTTTAATATCTAAACACCTTATATATGATATGTTTAAAATCTAAACATGTTTAGAGATTTGACATTAGGTATTTATACATTTGATGCCAAGTGTTTAGGAATTAAACATGTCAAATCTCTAAACACTAATTTGCACCACGTTCTAAACACTGTTTTTGCAGTGTAGCCGCAACTAAATGTATGTATTCGTAATACGATAGATGACAATGACGACGAACATATATCGCGGGTAGGCCATGAACGGTCCCCTGACCACGTGCAGTGGACATTTTGCCGTTATTCATACAACAGCATTTTTTTAAATAACCCTAACAATGAAGATAAAACTCCAACTCCAACGCAATATGAAAAAACAATATTTGTTGACATATTTGTCACACATTCTAATATAAATTTCTGTCAATCTCGTGATTACGTGTTAATCACAATGGCGGCGTGAAAATTTAGGATTTATTGGCCGACATCGTCTGGTTACGAACACTGTCTCTAATAGCGACCTCAGTGCTATCTAATTTCTGTCAATAATCGGTTTCCAAAAGTGGAAATGTTTAAAGGTGGGTACCTTTAAAACATTTCTTTAAAGGTGGGTGACCAGATCAAGGTCCCATTTTTTATGTGATGTTTTTTGCCATGGAAGCATATCACCAAAAACATCTCTGATTACATCATGAGTTAAATCGATACAACCATTTGGATAGTAGAAGCAAAAATGTGAACTAAATTGGCCAAAGACTCGATATTGATATCATGAAAACACATGCACTTGTATTTTTCTCATCTGTAAAATATTTGACTTAACTTGACTTCTTTCCCATTATGATGCTTCAAGCTAAAATAAGAGTTGTTTACAGTTAGTGGGAATTATCCGTGCAGTAATCTACGCACGGCGTTTATTTTATGTACATAAAAAACATTAAAACGGTGTATCGAATTCGAAAGGAATTTTGGAATTGATGTATGTTGGCAGGTGTTGGCCTATCATTGGCCATTCGAGATGTTCGAGTCATAACTAACAGAAATTCTCCTACGAGAAATTGAATTTCTCCTTGGAGTATTTAATTTCTCCTAGAAGAATTTCCAGCCAATGAGACGCTCCTTTTCACTAAATTTCTCCTAGGAGAAATTATTTTCTCATATAGGAATTAAACATGTCAAATCTCTAAACACTAATTTGCACCACGTTTCTAAACACTGTTTTTGCAGTGTAGCCGCAACTAAATGTATGTATTCGTAATACGATAGATGACAATGACGACGAACATATCGGTAACTTTACTGTCCAACTTTAATCTGATACGGCTTGCAGGTTTATATACCGTGTGTATAAAAGAAAACTGTGCATGAAGAAACACAAAATTTTACCCTGAATAAAATAGTCAACTCTAACGAAATTGTTGTTGTCATAATCGGCATAATTATCTACTTTCTATGTTGAAGAATGAAAGAATTTGGTGAAGAAATGGTGCAGATATATCATTGGCTATACGAGCCATAACTACCAGAATTTCTCCTAGGAGAACTGAATTTCTCCTAGGAGAAATTGAATTTCTCCTAGGAGAAATTTCAACCAATGACAACGCTCTTTATAAATCTAATTTCTAAAACATTGAATCTGATTGGATAAATATTTCCTAGAAGAAATTATAATTAATTTCTCCTAGGAGAAATTAATTTATCCTATAGGAGGAATTCAATTAGTCCTAGGTGAAATTGAACTTTACCTAGGAGAAATTGCAATTTTCTCCTGGTAAATGTTATATTCTGCCCACCCTGTCATAAGTGTTTCATTTATCCATGCAGAAATTAATCAATTTCATCTAGGAGAAATTAAGGGCAATCCAGATAGCACGCATATATTGGCCCAACAATGGTTCCCCATCGGTAATCTTGGCATCGGCATCACGTGGCTAACGTATATTGGGCCACTATTGGTTTTCCATTGGCGATGTGATATCGGCTTCATATCGGCATCCTTTAATGGTCTAATTAGTTTAGTGGATAGAAGGGGGTCTCGTGCACCCCCCTGAAATATATTTCTAATCGATGTCTCTATATCAGAAAAAACGCGTAGAAAACGATTAGCTATGTTAAAAAAATAAAAAATTGTCCCATCTACCATTTTTATGTAGATTTATGCAAATTAGGATCGCCATTACAGAAAAATATAGTTTTCACCGTATCTCAACAACGAGAAACTAAAATTGTTCTTCTGGAGCAATTATGACCGCTTGCCATGTATATTTGTATTGTTGTTTTGCTTCGGATCCAAGATGGTAGCCAACATGGCCGCCTTAAAGATCTACAAAGTATAAAAGTGCTAAATGCCTGTATTATTTAGTCGTATAGTCATAAAATGAGAAAATAAATTAAGGAATATATGTCTTCGACTATTAGAAACTCATATCTGCCTGTTTTGCTTAGTGAGTATATTTAACATTCAATATGGCGGCCAATTTGTTCGCCTTCAAAATGTGTTAAAACTTAGAAATTACCTTATATTGTCCCCAATTAGGATGGAAATGCGAATTAAAGTATGAGAAATGTGCGTTTGACCAATTAAAACCCAAAGCTGGTATTTTTGTTTGGTTAACTTATTTGAAAATGAAGATGGCGGCTAATATCAGCGAGTTCAAAAATCTTGAAAGCGGCTTTATTAGCCGACATCTTGAATTTAAAGAAATACTACTGAACAAAATAGCAATTATGATTTGCTAATGGATATTAGACATATTTAACTTTTGCACTTTATCATTCTTTCTAGGTGTTATGTCTAGAGTACGGCAAAATAGGGGCAATTTTTAAGGTTTAAATTGTTTGAATGTGGCCATATGGACGGCCATTTTAAAATTTCAAAAAACAACAAAACTTCGCCAGCTGTGTGTTTATACGGTCAAACCATAACTCATACTTTAATTTAGACTTTTATTATTATTGTGAGATTACCATATCAAGTTATAAGGCATTTTCCTGGGTTCAAAAGATTCCTTTCTTGATGGGAAAATTAGTCGTGTCTTGCAATTGAAAATTTAAGAATGCATATCATAAAAACAATATAGATATGAAGTTTCTTGTGGTCAAAGACATACATATCTTTACCTTAAATTTAATCATATATTATTATTTTTTGACTATACAAGTAAATATTAGAGGTATATCATCTGCTTTATTTTGTTACAGATCGTTGGAGCGGGGCCAGGTTGGTTGCCATCTTGGATCCGAAGCAAGATAATAATACAAATGTGCAATCGATAAGTTCACAATTCCTCAGACCACATTATGTGTTTTCTGTTGTTGAGATATGGTTTTTCTGTAATGGCGACCCTAAATTTACCTAATCTACATAAATGGTAATGGGCCAATTTTTAAATTTTTTACATCGCTAATCGTTTTCTAAACTATTTCTACGCGTTGTTTTTTTCTGATATAGAGACATCGATTTGAAATATATGTCCAGGGGGGTGCCCGATACCCCCCTTCTAATCCACTAAAAACTATAATTGGCGCCATCATATTGGCAATCGCCAACAACCAATATAGAGCCAATTCATTAGGATAACGTTGGCCCAATATTGGGCTTAAGGCTAATTGTTTTTGCCTAAAAATAGCTGTGAGAAAAAATAAAACCATCATAATACGCTAAAAATCTCTCAAGGACATTGTTTTTGATCAGAACAATATTTTCACAAAATATTATATATATAATCCAATTTCCAAATAAAAAAATAACTTTTGACTATCTCAAATTAATTACTTAATATTTATTAATAAAGGCAGTTGAAAATCTATTTATTTTTGCAATAAAAAATATTGATATATTTCGCCAATATGGTTTCAATATCTATAACCAAGAATTGGCCCAATATTGTGCCAACATTGGCCCGGGCCCAATCTTGGCCAATTTTGGGCCGATGAGCAATAATATTGGACCGATACTGTAGCCAATACTGTCTGTCCATATTGAGTATAATATTGGGCCTATATTGGCCCAATATCTCCATGGTATCTGGGTAAAGCTCTTTATTGCTGATGATTTCCTAATCTACTAGTAGAAATTCAGCCAAAGGAGGGCTAATCATTGGCTGGAATTTCCTAGGAGAAATTAAACCAATGAGAGGCGCTCCTTTTTGTCTGAATTTCTCTAGGAGAATTTCCAGCCAGTGAGAGCTCTCCTTTTGGCTGAATTTCTCTCCCTAGGAGAAAATTTCTGCCTCCCATAAAAATTCGGGTGTTTATGAATCTTTACGTTTACGGCCACTTTTATAGTATTATTTTCTTCGTCCACAGTAATTTGATTAACCATCTTTAAACAACGGGAGCTGTGGTTGGCTATTTATTTTACCTAGGAGAAATAAATTGAAGGAGCGCTATTATTGGCGCGAATTTCTTATAATAATGTTATTCTCCTAGGAGAAATTAATTCTGCTAGAGAATTGAATTTCTCATAGGAAAAATTCTGGTAGGTATGACTTGTATAGTAGGGGGTTTTTTATAAACGAGAATCCCGTTCTAGAAGTTTTGGATAGAGGTTTGAAGATTATGCTTTTCTTAGTGGAAGGGTGCTGAATGCCTGTGGAAATGTGGGAACTTTGTAAAATACGGGGTGAAATTTATACCAGGGTAAATTTGCAATCAAGTCAAATTGTGTTTAAATGTACACCAATGTATTTGTGTCTCATTCTAAGGATTAAAAAGGCTGTTTGTATAGGTTCTGACCTTTAGTTCCACGGCTACAGCCCTGATAAGGTTCAAAGGTCATCCTGGGGCAAAACAAAATCTACTCTGCTGCTCAATTTTATGAAACTGGTGTCAATTATTGCTCTGCTCGGCCATATTGGAGCAGAAATGCATTTGGGGTGAAAGCTCTGTAATACCATTTTGAGGTCCAAGTTTTTGGGTGACCCCCTATAGAATATGGTAGACCCCATTTACGTTTTGCCACTAATACGAACCAATGCCCAACTTGTAAATAAGGCAAGACTACACTTGAAATACCATTTCATTCACATTCCAATCAACAAAATCGGAGCACCGGGTAACGTTTCCCATCAGGATGACCTTGAAACCTAATAGGGCTGTACCTGTTTACTAAAAGTCAGAACCTACACAAACTATGCCTTTTTTAAATCCGTATGATGCGAACAAATACATGGTGCATATTAAACAAACATTTGAATTGCTTTTCAATTTACCCCTGTTCTAATTTGTAACAACCAGTATTACTAAACCCCCTTATTTGACAAAGTTCCCCACATTCACCAGAAGTTTGGACCCAAAAATTTCTGATCCAGCACCTTTCAAACTATAGAAAAACAATCTTCAAACCTTCTTTCCCCAAACTTCTAGATGGGAGGCTCATTTATAACCATACTGTTGGATGGTATGGCAATTTGATAGAAAACAACATCAAAAACAACAAACAAAACAAACACCAGTAAACAACCATAAAAAAACTTGAGTTACATTCAAACGCGGGGACAGATGTCAAGAAATTTCCTTTACTTGTCAAAGATAGGAGATTGTCTTTAAGTGCGTATTCCTCGCAACGAGTGTAAAATAAACGGTGGTTAGGCCCTAAATGTGGTTAGCTAAACGCACTGTTTAAAAAACCGCAGTTAATATTTAAAAACAAGTCGTGTTAGTTTAACCCTGTATTTCAACGGCCGTAAATAATCATCCACCGAAACTTGTGACTTATCTGCGCCTATATCATTACGTGTGCATGGGAACAATATCTATATGCCATACAATGCCTTCCGTAGTTTTTAAATGCTACGCAGAAAGTTCACGGGTAAATTTCAAGATGTCCTGTTACGCAATGAGCTTTAGAATTTGTTGATAATGGAGACAAAAGCCCCGAACCTATTTAAAAGTTTTTTATGTCGTTGTGCCGCACTTGCTATCATTTCAATACTATAACAGATTAACACGAGCATGAAAATAGAAGCAAAGGAAAAATGGCCGATAGAAATGAACTTAGGACTCGGAAAAGAAAGATAAAGAAATAAAGGAGGTACTGGTCTAAACCACGATTATCCCCTAGAGCTGAAATATCAGGCCATTGGATGAAAACGTGAAGTTACACACGACTGCTTAAACTACCCCCGTACCAAGTCTAAGTTTAACAACGCTTTACGCCTGTTTAACGATGTTCGGGCAGTTCGGCTAAAATTTAAAGAGCGTTTAAAGTAACCATACTTTGAGAATTTCGTTTATTTTAGTGGGCGTTTTAATTGCGATTTAACCAGTGATTAAGCGTTACACAATCGTTGAGAGATACGGCCTAAATGTTTAATAGTTAGTTCATAAGGTATACGAGTTTAATTGAACCAATAGGACAAAGAATTAGATCAGAACGTAAAATAAAACCAGTATCTATGTCCTTTGATTTTGTATTCATCAGTCAACTTTGAACGACTTGATGAAATTGTAGTGTACTTTCGTAATCAGCCTTTGTTCTACTATTAATTTTAATTTAGAACAGTTTCGGCGGGATGTCAGACCAATCCCAATAGTGCAAAAGCGCCACTAAATGGAAGCCCGGAACAGACACCAACACGAAAAATAAAAGACGGAACCAAAACTACACGAAGAGGTACAAAAACAAATCATGGGGGAGAGAAAAAGAACAAACATAACATATGGAATGGGCAGAAGAAGCTAGCAATACAGCTGACCGATAGCCGACTTGAAAGCAGCTATGGTAGAACTTTGACAACTTATCCTGAGATAATTCCATAGTGTAGAGGTGAGGGATATAGGATTTCTGCGTTGAAAAAGACGGCAAAGGGAGGTCAAGGGCCAGCTGTTGAGGCTTGCCCGAGGATTTGGGCGGGGTGAGGTTTGTAGGGATTTGGAGAGAGCATAGCTTGTAAAGTTTTGGCATCAAGGTGGCCTGATCACAGCTTCACACGCTTGAAATTAAAGGCAGATCGGGTTTTGCTAGGATTTCTGATGAGAAAAGCTTCCATCATGCAAATAACCCGACAGGCAAAGCGCTGGATAGATTCAAATCCATCCGTTGGTAGAGTTACGTTCAAAGGTAGCATAATTACCCTGCCACTATTCAAGTATTGATGACCAGGGCCAATGTAGAGGGAGCGTCTGGTTTGGATAGGAGCTGCGAGGACTAAGCAGAAAGCCAATGGTTTTACGTGCTTTCTTGCATCATGGTCAATCTGACATTCCAAGAAAGGTACGTGCTTATCCAAATAAATTGGTGACACAGAAACTAACCCCTTTCATTGGTTGGGTTGTCCATGAACAGCGCATGTGAAGTAAAGGGTTTTCATTCTTGTATATAAATTACTCATGGCTTTGGTCTTACCATGCTTACTGGCATTAACTGTTTTGAGATATTTGAGGAAGAAACAGCTGGGCCCTAGTGGTTGATACACCTGGAAAGCAGATAAATCGTATCATAGGTGAGATGTTTGTAATGGAGTATGTCGTCGCATAGAGAACCAGACACTGCCCTGAGAGAAAGGTAGAGAGACAAAGATCATTAGCGTAGATGAGAAGAGGACCCAAGACAGAGTCCTGGGGAACTCCTGAGATGACAGGGATAGTATTTGAACGTAACAACCATGGACGGCAAACAATCTGTGTTCTGTCAGCAAGATAAAATCTAAGGCCAGGTTAGAGAGGGCCAGTGCGCCAAACAAAAGTAGCACGGACCGTGGGGACTCTATCAAAGTCTTGGTCAGGTCAAGCAAAGCTACACCAATATTCTTGCGTTTTTCAAGAGAGATGAATACCAGTCGAAGAGTGCTTGTTAAGCGTCATACGGTGGAGGAGTTTGGGAAGGAAACCAAGACTGTCGGGTGTTGAAGATATTATCGTTCTTACAAAGAGTGTTGGCGGATGTTTCTGTGGATAATTCTCTCAAGGTGTTGACAAGTAATTGGTTGAAGCGAAATTGGGCGATATTTGGAAGCACTCTGACGGTCCCCGATTTGAAAATTGGTCTAACCGGATAGCTTCCGAGAAGGCATCAGGAACACAGCCGTAGTAGAGGTTGAACAGTAGCTAGAAAGATGAGAAACAGAGGAAGCCGTGTTCTCAGCAATCAGATGAAATTGACACAGATAAGGAGAAAAGGATGGCTTTATAATATAAATAAAATTTCAAAATTTTTAAATAATTTGAACTATGCACCATTTAAGGATTGCATTTTGGGAACACGCTGTATCTATATCTATAGATACCGATCGTTGGCTCCTATAATGAATGTGCCATTTGTTTATGTTTAATGGCGCCCCCTGTTGGTGTAAGAGCGAAACTGCCTGCAAAAGCACCTATATCTTTGCATGGGGAATTCTGTTTTTTTTTTTTTTTTTAATGTTTTATTAATTTAAATAATACTAAACTTTCTTATCAGCATCATAAAAGCTTAATGCTACCAGCCTTGCATTTGTACCACCGTTAAGATCAGGAAAAATTCTGCAAGTAATTATAACCAGATTTTATGAGGTCTGTCACGAATACTACTGTAATAATTTTGCCTGCCAGAAACACATAGAGGGCGTCCTGAATGTCAACAAGTGACTGTTATATTCACATCATCTTAGCTCCCTGTCGTTTAACCTACACTGATTACGTAACGTGGGTGGCCATGACGGTCCCCTGACCACGTGCATTGGACATTTTGCCGTTATTATTCATACACAGCATTTTTTTAAATAACCCTAACAATGAAGATAAAACTCCAACTCCAACGCAATATGAAAAAACATATTGTTTGGCAGATGTGTCACAAACATTCTAATATAAATTTCTGTCAATCTCGGATTACTGTTTAATCACACAATGGCGGGTGAAAATTTAGGATTTATTGTCGACATCGTCTGGTTACCAACACTGTCTCTAATACGCGACCTCAGTGCTATCTAATTTCTGTCAATAATCGGTTTCCCAAAGTGGAAATGTTTAAAGGTGGGTGCCAGACAAGGTCCGATTTTCATGTGATGTTTTTTTTTGGCCATGAACAGATCACCCAAAAACATCTGATTATCATGAGTAACCGATACAACCATTTGGATTAGAAGCAAAATGTGAACTAAATTGGCCAAAGACTCTGATATCCTGCAAACACTGCACTTTTATTTTTTCTCATCTGTAAAAATATTTGACTTAACTTGACTTCTTTCCATTAGATTCCCTTCAAGCTAAAAATAGATTTGTTTACATTTAGTTGGAATTATCCGTGCAGTAATCTACGCACGGCGTTTATTTTATGTACATAAAAAACATTAAACGGTGTAATCGAATTCGAAAGGAATTTGGAATTGATGTATGTTGGCAGGTGTTGGCCTATCATTGGCCATTCGAGATGTTCGAGTCATAACTAACAGAAATTCTCCTACGAGAAATTTGATTCCTCTTGAGCGTTAATTTCCTCTAGAAGAATTTCAGCCATGAGACGCTCCTTTTCCTAATTTCTCCTAGGGAAATTATTTTCCATATAGCCTCCCAGCTAATAAGGATCAGCTCTTTTAGGCTGTATTTCTCCCAGGTGACACTCGTAATTTTTTCCTTAGGACGTATTCCAAGCCAATGAATGATAGCTCCTGAATTAATTTTTCTCCAAGGAGAAATCCTCCAATAGGAGCGCGCTCCTTTTGGCAAATTTTTCAACAACACACAACCATAAATTTTGCTAATTTCTCCTACAGCTAATGTCCTATATAGAGAAATTGCTTTCTTCTATGAAAGTTCTGGTCTAAACTTTATGACCGTATGACCAACGACATTGGCCATGTAATTTTAGACAATAGGTGTTATATTAAATATTTTGTTGCCCTCTTAATTGGATTTTTGTGATTTTTTGAAACATAATGAAACTAATACACCGCCAAACGCTCAAAATCACCGCTAAGTTTAAAAATGGTTAAACAGCATAAGACTATTTAAAAAACCCCTAAAATTGCCAGTAGAAACAGTAAATTTCTAACTGCAAAATTCTAATTGTGCCTGAAGGTTTGTCCAATTAATTTTTAATGCCGCCAATATTTTGTATATCTATTTCACGTTCAAATAGTGATTTCTCGCCGATGTATGAAATAAAAAGAATTCTTTGTTCAATTCGGGTGGTATAGTCAGATTTGGAAAAATATATATGGCATTGACTAACTAACTTTTTTAAAAGTTCATTATTCTGATATCAAGCATAATGCATTTATGTCACACTAATCGTTGTACGAATTTCGAATTCGGTTTTTGTTGTAATGTTTTTTGTTATTTATTTTGGTTGTTTTCTGTTGTAACAGGTTTGGATATCAACGAAACTTGTAACGTATTCCAAAAAGCTGTTTAACAATCGTTTGCCACTAAATAGCGTTGAAGTTATGAGGTGGATAAGTAACAATTCATTAAAATTGTAAAAAGGGTTATTTTTTAGAGTAATTTAGATATGTTAGTGCAGAATGTTATTTCATTTGGTACATTTTATGATGATATGACAAATGTAATGCTTTGATCGTAGTTCAAAATACTGTCCCCTATCTAACTCACGACTTCAGAGATAAACGTTTGTTGTGGGTGATGTATACCCCGAGTGCTCACCATTAAGTGCCAGCTTTGAGGTCTGTTTATCGGATATAGCTGGTAGCTATAGTGGATAAGGCGGTCGTCTATATTGATCGAAAGGTTGAGGGTTCGAATCCCGCGCCGGCGCAGTAATGGGAAAAAAATCCTTCAAGGTTGCTTCAGTGCTTGTTATTAATTGTTATATAATTAGTGATTTGTCACAAATCAGAATGGATGAAAACTGTTAATTTCTCTAGAAAAAACATTTGTTTAAATAAAAAACAAAACACAACTGTTAAACATTTTTAATACGGGCCGCGAGGCCGGTTCCTACGACAGTTCAAAAACCAAAGCGGAGACTCATATTTTAACCAGGTACACTTTATTGGCAATACCAGCTAGTAAAGAGTGAACAACTTGTAAAACGTAAGTAACACAATAATATCTATTCAAAACATGTCGGTAATCACGAACAGTAAGAGTACAAAATTCCTAGACTTTAAAGATAGGTGACCCGATCCATATAACCTCGCCGTCCCCATCAAAATTGAGATTTTGTTATCGGAAGAAAGTACGGTGTATATTTTCTCTTTACCCCAGTGAAATTTAAGGCTCGTGGAATTTTTCCATAAAATTTTAAGAGTAAACTTGCGTCTGCAAATGTGGCCGTCCACGGACACTATTAACGATTCCACGCGAAAGTCGTCAAATAATAAAAGTTGCATGAATATTATGTTTGTGGAATTCTTATAAGTTACCTTTCCAACTTAAGAATTGACAGAAAAGGGAAAAAACGACATAAGAATTTCCATTCATTAGTGTGTGGTAATAAGGCATAAAAAAATTGTTTGTTTGGCGTAACCCGACCGACCCTAAAAAAACCTGCCGACTCAAAAGTTTTTATGCAATTAGCACAAAATAAAAAAAAAAAATTCTGTCGACCGACCCATTATTTTCATCCACAATTAAAAAAAAATATTTTTTTACCAACACAAAGACGAAAAAAATAACAAAACAAGACAACAAAGCAACTACAACAAGTAAAATGAAAAATCTTTGCTATGTCATTGAAAAAAATTTAAATAGTAGCATCTTGTTTTCATTTTAGAGTAAAAATTGAGAAGATCTAAAAAAAAAAAAATTAAAAAAAAATCTGACCGGCCCTGATATTTTTTCTCCGTTACGCCAAACAAACATATTTTTTTATGCCTAAGTGTCCGTACGGACAGTAATAACTACAATATCCGATTTTGTCCTTATTAGGTTTCTTCTAGTCTTATCATTTGCAGGCTATGTTAGGACACCTGTACTTGTTACAGAGAAGCAAAAATCGGATTTTTGATGATTTTTTTTTACTTTCAGACTTAGCAAATCACTGATAGCGCCTTTAATTAACACACATAATCCTATGGGCCAAATTATTATACACTTAGCACTGGGCCGATTTAAAATATATAATTAATGTTTTGGTGATATGCTTCATGTGATTATGATGGGGTCACCAACCTTTAACAGCTCGATGATCGGGTCACCAACCTTTAACAGCTCGATGGCAAAATAGACCCCCAGCTATAACACAAAGACGGGGTATGGTTCAAGAGCTATCTCCAATACCGATATCAACCAAGTAAATAGCAAATTCTTTCAACCTTATTATATTCTTACACTTCGAACACAGCTCAGCCGACGAAATGCAGCCATGGCATAGACGAAGTAGAGAGTCACTAATGAGACTCCGTACCCGGCCGGTGACCCGACTGTGTCTGAATTCGATTATCATTGAACTGGGGTTCCTTGTATTATGTTGCGTTTGGCTACTGTACATGTGTGCTGCGTACTTGTAAATATAGCTCGGTGTGCTCTACATAAATGCATGAACCACATTATGCAAGATTTACACCTTCTAAAAATAACACAATATAATAGTAAAACAAACTCGCTGAGCACAATATGGGGGTTGCTGTAAAAGGTTGTTGCCCGGGGTTGGTGTCCCATTCATCTATGGGTTTCGCTTCAAATAAATACTCTAGATTTACGTGTTTTGTTTTCCATTCCTCCCTTTCTGCGTTCCGGTTGTTCGACACTGCAAACAAAATTTGGGGTGTTAAAGCATTTTAACACCAAGGTCGGTGTAACGGTGTCAAGCTTGTCGGTGTTAATTTCCGGTGTTAAAGTTAGAAATTTCACCGCTCTGTTTGCTGCAAACACTTTCTTATAATTAGGCATTTGGTGATCTGATTATAAAAATAACAGGGAGTCCAGGGTCCACCCTTGAAAACAGCTCACGTTTTAAAATTTTTAATCTTTATATTTTAAATGTTGATTATATGTTACGTTGTGAAAATTGGCCGTGATCTAATAAGATAAATAAAGCAAACAATACCATCAAACATAATATATCAGAACGTTAAGCAATTAAATGTTAACACACGTGTTAATAAATTTTAACACATCAAGGGTGCATGCGCTGAATTGACGCATACAGGAATCTGCTTACCTTCAAGCCGATGTTGATGTAACCAATTGCATTGTCTTTAGGCAGATGCTGAACCTCCCATAAATATATATTCCCCATAATATATGTTCATTTCGATCACCCTGTATGACGACCCTCCCAAGTGACTTCATACCCAAAATCCTCTCCTTTTTCGTCTTGGGGGTTCGACCAGTGCGGTAACGTTAAGTTTTTAGCTCCCGTATTTTTCAGAATTTTTGGGTCAGATTTAGCTACTATGTAGTCCTGAACCTTGTGTACATCTGTTATGTCATTTATTACGTCCCTGGGCTGTAGTTCTTGTCATGTTTCGTTTGCGAAGTCGTATTTTAAGACTTTTATATACCTTGGACTTTGCGTCGGGTGTGTCAACATACAAACCCGCATAATTTCACCCCATAGACGGACTAGCGTAGGGCGTGGCGTTGCTGCCACATTCATATCGATAGTCTTATTTTCCCACTACTATCTTTATATGTGTTAGGTATATTTGATTAATTTTTAACGTGTATATATGGACTTACATACAAGTGTTTTGTGAAATTGTAATTGGAAATGGCCCGACGACCCCGCCTTGGTTTCGATTCAAGAGGCGTCCGGTTGGTTTACATTTTATAATTTATGCAGATCATTTACTTCATCACATATGAGCGTACCTTAGTGGGTTACTACCTATTTTCCTCCTTACTTGCTTTCTTGCACTCCCTAATGTCACGATGTGTGGCCTTGATGCAGGAGTTTGGGATTGTTGTGGAAATCTTTTATATCAATTAATTCTATCTAACTTAGTAAATTTGTATTCGGGTAACCCCGCTTTGGTGCGTCCTCAGCCGGTTTGTTTCCTGAGAGAGGCCGCGAGGCTGTACGTGATTGGTTTCGACCGTTCGCCCGTCACGGACCCACACCCCTCTGAAGGCCCGCGTCCTACTCCGGGGCGAAGAGTCGGCCGTGCGTATCGGTCTCTGGTATTGCACCTGGATTGCTCAGGAGTTGGACCCGGGTATATCCTTGGGTTTTTCGTCCCTTCGGTATAACTTGGACGGTGTAGGGAATTTGACCGGTATGAGCGGGAGTTCCTCCGCTGTTGTAAGCGGAGGTTCACCCGCCGTTTACCCGGCTTGGTCTGCAGTGTCTTGTCAGCGCGCCCTCCCTCAGGGTTGCGTTTGAACTGATAGATCTGTGTGCGCGTGGTTAGCCGTTTTCGGTACCCACCGATCACCATACCACCGCTATAGTCCCCACGCCGTTACAGGATTCCCCTCCGCTGCTGTAAGCGGGTTCACCGCCGTTAGAGGGTCACACCCGCCCGGTTTCGTGTCAGTCGCCCGTGTCCCCCGGGATGCATAACGGCTGGATACTATGCTTGTTGTCAACCCCGTTTTCGGTACCCTACCGATTACGGAGAGCACCGCTATGGTGTCCACGGTCACCTAAGGTGGTTGTGTCCTCTAGGGCCGCTAACGGCGACGCTGCCCTCCGGGGCAGCGTCTACCGTGGCGGTTCCCCCGCTGGCAACGCACGCCCGTGCTTCAGCGAATCCCACCCGGCGACGTCGGCCCTTCTTCCGCTATCATCTTATATGTCGATTTTAAGCGGGGGCTTTTACTGGCGCTGGTCCGATGCCTTTTTGCCTTCATCTCCCAGGGTGAATGTCGGCCTTGCGGCGCTTTGACACTGGCGAAAATCTCCCTCGTCAGCTGTCCATGGTCTGTAATCCGGATTAGACCCGTCTCGCCATCGTGGGCGATGGATACCCTAGATGAATGTTAGACGATTATTTCGTCCGTTTTGTTTTTGGCTTAATTCTTAGACTTTAGAGTTTCGGAAATCTGTTCGATTCTCTTCCTCTCCTGCTTCCTCAATCCCAGTTTGTTTAGGTAGCCTTGGATAAATGGTGGAACGCTGGTCTGTTGATCGTGGTACTCCCCGACTTTTTTCTGCCTGAGATTCTTTGTCACGCACCCTTTTCAAACGTTTACTGATCATCGGCGTTTGAGGGGTCTCCTCCGGGGCGACATCGGATAGTCCTTTCTGATGCTTTTTCATTCCTGATGAATAGGCATAGTCTGACTATTGGATGTTCCCCCCCCCCCCGGAATGGTCCCAATCGTCTGTTGGCCTTTTTCCCCTTCTGGTGGAGATCTTGATACCTTTGGGGTTGCTGTCTATCCTGAAGCTTACACTCCCCCCCGGGAGGCTTCGTTCTAAGAGAGGTGTTGAATCGGAGTGGGCTTATGTGGGCCTCGCAAGATTCCCTCTTTTTCCGCGCCTCGCACTCGCTTGCCCTTGGTGCTCAAGTGAGTGGGATATGTGGGCTGGCTGCATTAGGTAACAGTTTGATGACTCATGTCGGCCTGTCCCTTTACGCTGTGCGGGTGTTCTCGCAGAGTACTGTAGCCGTCCTAGGGACTGAGGATTTGGGCTCTTTTCGCACCTCCTCAGTCTCCGCGCACCGGCGATGGCCCCCTTTCCTCTCGACCCGTCATGGCCCCATAGGGTGGCGATTGGGTCTAATGGCCTAGCTGCGTCCTGACGCCTGTATACCCTCCATCACTTGGGAGTAAAAAAAAACCCTCTCATTATGCCCGTGTGTGTTGTTCACGAGGGGTGCTGGTTTCCGTGTTACGTCTCCTCTAGGTACGTCGCTTATCTGCCATTTTTTTTTTTTTTTTTTTTAATATTTTTGACTCTTTCAGGTGGCTCAGCGAATTATTCTCTTAGTACGTGGTGTGCTTTGGTTTCATGCTATTTGTATGGGCATGTGAACCTTGGCGCTGCTCTTACGATACTTCTGATTGCTTGCAATTCATATTCATACTCACTTCGATTCACTCAATCCAGGTGTGACGTTTTGCACCTGCAACGCCTCCTAGTACCTGTGCTCATAATCTGGCGATGTTAATGCAATTTTTAGTTAATCAACTCGGATTGAAGGTAGCAATTCCGGTATGGATCATTAAGACATGGGTGGTTCGAATACTCGTAAGGAATGCTTGCTTCCCTTCTCCGATGTTGATTCCCTGCCCGTCCCGCCCCCTGCAGATGGTTTTATCTTGTCGAGGTAAGACGAAAAGAGGGCAGAGGATTGTGGGTGTATACGTCCACTTGGGGGGTGGCGTCATAACAGGGGTGATCGAAATGACTATATTTATGTGGGATATATATTTATGGGAGGTTCTGCATTTGCCTAAGAAATGCACTTTGTTACATCAACATCGGAGAAGGTAAGCAAGGCTTCCCTTACAGTCATTAAAACACCACTGTTCTTACTGATTTCAGATATTGTTAAATTACACAATAGGTGTAATTTGGCACCGGGCAGTGTTAAAAAATTTAACACCACATGTGTAAAATTAACCCAGCGATGTCTAATACGATGTATATATACAAAATTGTTTCATATAAACACTAACATGGCGGTATTGTAACACCGGAATGGTGTAAATCAACACCAATGGGGGCGGTCCCCTATTGATTCCCAGATGGGTTAAAATTAACACCCATGTGTTAAGTTAACAACCACCCGCAGTTTTTTGGCAGTGTATTTTCAACTCTAGCTTTTCTTACAGCCCCTGGTACAAGCACCTATTCTGATTCATAAACAACCGTCAATTTAATGGTTGTTTTCTTTAGTTCAATATTCCATGGGCGACCATTGTGAGGCGGGACTCGCAACATCCCCGGGGTTAAATAATCGTTGCTGTTAATGGCTTTACAGATTTGCACATGGGTCAAAATAAGGTCAAATGTGAAAACCACCTGAAAACGCGTTAAACTGGGCCCATTTGCTAATATCTCCAACTGATATTAACCATAACGACACCACATCTTGCAAAGATTTCCTTTAAAAGGGGCACTGTCACATTTTTCCAAAAAAGAGGACATTTCTTCTATTTGCATGCTCCTTTTGAAGAAAACAGTTAAGAGTTTCACATCAGATGTAAAATAACATAGGGGCCAAAGACTCCAGGGTAATCTTAATTGTATGCCACCGTTCGGTTTACCCGTAATATAACCACATATGTGTCGATTTCAGTGAAAATTTTCATTTTCATGAAGTATATTATTATACTCTTTTGTTATATAAGTGTGCAAATCCTCTGACATCCGTCACGAAATACATGATAGATTATTATGTTATCTGTTTTAACTAATTCCAGGGGATTTCAAAAGTTACATCAGTTGTCATTCTGCTGTCGGGATGAACGATTTCCAACGTTTTATTCATGGCATCTCACTAAATATTAACACCTGAGAACACAAAATGCACCGATAGTAGTTTTTTATTCATTAATGGCAAGGTAGGCATAAGAATAATAAAAACGCAATGATTAAGCCTACACAAAACATGCCACTTACGGTATCCCGTTTTGAATCTTCAAATGAGCAGGTAAAGTGTCATTTGACACGGTTGAGGTGTCAGAATATACACCTGGCCCACCTTGTAATATCAAGATGACAAATTAGCATCTGTAGAGGTCTATGTTGAGACCCCAAGGTGTCATTCTGGCTCTTGACACCCGAAGTTTCCGAAGGTGTCATTTCTGGCTTGACAACCCTAAAGAACTGTTTTCCAAATGGTCCATTTAGGCTTAACACCCTAAAGGTGTCATCTAGCGTCATCTGACACCAACGGTGTCATCTGACTCCTAAAGGTTCTATTCAACCGTGTCAATTGACGGCTTTACATGCTCTCTGAGAACCACAATTTGACACTTTTTTTAGTGTACCTTCGCATTTTTTCCCTTCAAATTAAATGAAAAAATAAGTGAGCAATAGACCTAAATCCCTAGTTTATATACACAGTTGTTGCTCATCTAGCGAGTTTCTATAAGCAAGGAGGGGGTATCTCTCATGTACAACGCCAACGCTGGGTGTTAAAATTTTAACACCAAGTCGGTGTCAAGCTTTTCGGTGTAGTTTTCGTCTGTGAAATTTAGTATTTACACACCGCTCGGTGCTACGGCACAATTTTAATTATGCATTTGGTGATCTGCTTATGAGCAAGACATACAACACTCAAACTTCTCTTCAAATCTAAAATGTTAACAACACCAGTTTTGGTGTTAATTAACACCAGAGGTGCGGTCCCGTATTGACTCCGAGAGTTCTACATTAACACCAAATGGGTCATTTGGTACCACGCGAGTGGGTTAAAAAATAGTTAACACCCGACATCATATTAACATCCTATCATACTTTAGCACAAAATTTGTGCTTTAACACTCATGGTTGTATTACATGGTTGTGTATCTAACACCAGTGGTGGCGGTCCCCTATTGATTCCAAGGTGTTAAAATCACAACTCATATTGTTAATAACACCCAGTTTTTGGCAGTGTAATATGGGTCACACACTAAAGTATTTATCTGTTCAAACTATTTTAGGGCTCTCAGAAATATATACAATTTGAATTACAACAGCAGTAGCATCTCATCTTTGGTCCGCTACTTTGGCTATGCTTTGAAACAATGAAAAAATAGCGAATATAAATCGGGAACTGGTTCATTTCATTAAAGGACCATGGCCCGATCGTTACTAGCCTCGTCCCCAGCCAGGTTGTCACCGGAAGTGGTAAGTTTGGGTATCTAAGAAAACGGCTATTTTCCTCAAGTACCCTTCCTTTTGAACTCTTGGGGCTAAAGATTTTACGGTTTTTGGAGGTATAAGCGAAAATATTCCCCATGTGGTCGGCCGTATTAAACAACTACGGTGCTTACTAAATCACGTTTTAGCCTCGCATCAAACATACCATATTTAAAATATCGGGGGGCGAAATCCAGGTCGGGTTTTTGGGTGAAGGCCATTCTACCCGGATTCTATCACCATCACAACTTATATACTTAATAAAATCCGCGCCATTTTCCCGTCAACAATTCAGGAATTAACTACTTTCTCAAAATTTTTGCAGGATGGTCCCGTTACGCAATAAAGTTTGAAATATAACAAACCAACGTTAAAAAATTAATTTGTATTAAAAAGCAAAATCTTGCCAGATCCCCGGTTACACCACGCCATGTAAGGTTTTGACTTCAGATGGAAAGTTATCCACAAGTCGCTGGTTCGAATCCCACTTCAGTTTTTTATGTTTTTTTTTTTTTTTTTTTGCTTTTGTTTTTATTTTGTTTTAATGATGGCATTTAATGCATAATAAATTTCTAACCATGTATTTACAAACAGAATTGTCTTCGAGGGGTTTAAACGGATGAAAGATTATGCCTCCAATCACCATTTAAAAAAAAAACAAGAAAAGGCGAGATTAAAAAGCAAGAAAATTGACAAAGCCTAAGATCTTCGTTTTAAAAAATCGATAAAATTAATATTCCCAAGGTTTTTGGAGATTAGTTTTGGCTCAACCACTTTGATGTAGTTTTATGGTTTAAAAACCGAATTCAAAAGGACTAAATCGCAACACTATTATTAGAAAACATGGCGTGACACTTACAACTATATATTTTGTCCCAGGGTTCTAAAAGAACTTTCAAAAAGTTCTATAAACCCTACGATTTAGATATGCCTATGGTCCTTCTTTATATATATGTGTGTGTGTGTTCTTTTTTCTTCGTAAAACTCTTCTTTCCCTTCTACAACAAACACTCTGAAAGGCCTGTTTTTTTTTTTATTATCGGTTCTTTTAACATTCACCAAATAATCAACTGGAAGGAAGATTTTAGCCACGAAAGTTATTTTTATACTCGATTCGTATGAGGGAATATCAGGGTCATATTCAAAGGTCGAAACCGTGCAGGTCGTCCTCGAACAGGACGTAGCAGAATTCAAATGCTCGTTGCGCAGAATTCAAATGCTCGTAGCTCGTATAGCAGAATTCAAATGCTCGTAGCTCGTATAGCAGATTCAAATGCTCGTAGCGCAGAATTCAAATGCTCGTAGCGCAGAATTCAAATGCTCGTAGCTCGTATAGCAGAATTCAAATGCTCGTAGCTCGTATAGCAGAATTCAAATGCTCGTAGCGCAGAATTCAAATGCTCGTAGCGCAGAATTCAAAGTTCGAAACCGCGTAGGTCGTCCTCGAACAGGTCGTACCCTTGCAGGTCGTCCTCGAACAGGTCGTACCCTTGCAGGTCGTCCTCGAAAAGGCCGTACCTTCGAAGATCGTATTCATGATGAGCAGAATTGAAACGCTCGTGCCTTGTACCGCGTAGCTCGTCATAGTGTAGAGCGCAACGTGTACGAGCGACACTCCACTGTCCAATTGATTGTTTGTTTGATTGATTGTTTGAACGATTGTTTGAACGATTGTTTGAACGATTGTTTGAACGATTGTTTGAACGATTGTTTGAACGATTGTTTGAACGATTGTTTGAACGAATGTTTCAATGATTGAATGGACTATGCATGAATGCCGCAACTCGATCACCCGGCTGGGTTGTCGTTCACCAGTTTCAGTCATGGAATGGTGACGTTTTAGTTGTAGTTAATGAAATAACCGGCAATATCTTGTAATAAGCCCCGTAATAATCGTCCAAATTTGACCGCCTAGCGTACTGAACTTGTGATGAGCTATTTTAATTGACCTCTAACATGGATAGCGGGCGATCGAAAACGTGAATATGTTTGACCGGCAATAGGAAGAGAAAAAAAGCCGTCGGCACAACTTTCGGTAGGGTTGCACGTGTACGTCAAATTTCAAACAGTGCAAATTAGGAGAAATTTCAGAAAGAAATAATGAAACAAAACTGAGGAAATGTGAAATAATAAATAAATAAATGCAGTAAATAAATAGCTAAGCCCGGGAGCTGAGCATGTTAAACATAAGATAAATGCGTATTTGATTTCAATATTTATATAGAAATAAAAGAATGCAGCATGCAGGGATGAATGAAGGAAAGAATGAATGAACGAATAAATCCCAAGTTGCTTTTAATATATGAATAAATAAATAAAATAAGAAAGAAAGGAAGGAGGAAGATGGAAGAGGGGGGAAGGAAAGGGAAGGGGAGGGGCGGAAAAGGGGAGGGAAGCGGGGGAAGGGGAGACCGGGCCGGTTGCAACACGGGCACGATGCAACAACGCCGCCCATGCCTAGCAGAAAGTGACTCCAAAGCTGATTCTCACATATATGTTGCGCCCCTTCAATACATGTACCTGACTAACAAAAGGGCGGCTGCTACGCCAGGTGTTGAAATATCTCAAAAAAACCGTTTTTGAGTACCTAAGTAAAATTTGAGGAAAAATGAAACTTTTTTGTTTATGTGCAGGTAATGCCTGAGGAGAAGCTGTGTAGTTTGGTGAAGGAATGACTGATATTTAGGGTTGCCATATCACCTAAAGTTGTAGATTGTAAGCTTACTAAGTATTGTAGGGGGTGAACATGTAATGGCTGCCATAATCGGGGTCAGTTGCAACAGTATATTGCAAATGACCCCCATATATTTCCACGGTGTTTTAACCAATAAAAATAGGATTTTAGGGGTTTGTTTTGAAATCTTTGAAAGGAAGCAAGGAAGAATTGGTAAAGTTCTGTCCTGTATGAATCTTTTGAGGTGCACGAGAGATTTTGAGGCAATCCATTATGATATAATGTGTCATATGTGGTGATTGATTAGAACTCCAAAAGAGTTCACAGAAATGGGTAGAAGTGTTTATGTAGAAGCCCCCTACATGGATGCAAATGAGGTATTGCCCATTCATTCCATCAAGATCCGACTGCACAGCGGCATGAGCGCAATGGCGGATCAATGTAATACCTCATTTGCTATCCATGGGACTTCTATATGAAACGTCAGGACCCCAGAAATGTCTTAAAGGAAATAGTCATGATTCTGAATATTGGAAAATTTGGTATGGATGGAAAGCGTAACTAACGTAGATTACTATTAAATCGAAAATAAGTTGAAAATTGTCACATTTGTTGAGTATTTTGCCTTTCTAATTTCCGCCTAAGCTTACTCGAATAACGATTTCCGACAAATTCCACCATCGCAGGCAAATGGGACGTCAAAGTGATGACCATCCATAATCTTTTACGTTCGTTGGCCATCATATCGCAATGTTGGTCACTTTCCTATAACTGCGATCGATGTGCTTTTATATCAATAATAATTATTAACACAACGAAGAAACAAAATATGCCATTCTGTTAACTTATTTTCAAATTTTTTATAATTACTGTCATTAATCCATCAATTATACAGTTTAAGCAATAACAATTCGAGTCAACACGATGTTTTGGTCATGCACGTTGACGTCCCGAGGAGAGCAAATAGGGCGCTTTTGACTCAATGATATGGACGTGTGCGAAAATACGCCCGTTTTTTCGTATTCAAAAAAGCAAAATTAAAAATGTTCAAAAAATATTTTTGTTAATTTACATTCAAATTGTATTATTTTTTTTCGGGAATTTGTGAGTGTATGTACATCATTTTATGAGTAGTCCAAATCTGAGCTTACAAAAATCTTGACATATTTGCCTTACAAGGCGAAAACAAAAAGTGATTTTATTTGCTTTCATTTCAATCTAATAGGCCTACATAGGCTAATTTCGTTATTTTGCTCCTATACGAATTGATATCTCACCATTTTGTGTACCAAAAATATTTCCGCTTTAATCCTTTCAGAGGGGATATATTGACAGAGCTTTGCATCAGTGCAAAAATCCAGGTTTTCATTGGTTTTTTTTCTCGTGATACCCGATATGTTTCAAAATCTCTCGTTTTGCACCTTTTAAATCTTTAATTTGTCTTTATGACTAGTCCATTGATAATGACATAGGCACTTAGTATGATTTAAATGATATTATCTGACGTATTCAAACAGACAGGATTCAAGTTCGAAAGTTTTGAAATGTCTCTTCAATTTAAAAAAGTTATTTTAATGTTCTAGAGTTCTGATGGAGTCAGCCGTTCAAATAATGTGAAAGCTGTTTAAAGAAGGTTATTTCATGGTTAAAGAACTTAAAGGAGTTTGATGTGAATCATTAACTGATAAGTGACTTCGAAAATGATGATTAGTGACTCTGAACTGTAGATTGAGGAAGGAAATGTAACGATGAAAATTTCCATTCAAAAAACAAAACTTAAGTGAAAAAATCAAAATGCAATTGTTATCAAATAAAGGCGCCACACCTCAGTTTGTTGGCATTGAGTAACTTGCAGAGCGCATGTGCATGCTAAGTAAAAATATGATTTTTATACAAATATTTAAAAAACTAAAAAATTAAAAAAAAAAAAAAAAAAAAAAATCATAAAATTGGAAAAATAACTTGGTTTTCTTTGTCTATATTGACTGTGTTGCAATTGCCCCACACTAGTGCTGCAACTGACGCCGTGTAGGGGCATGTTGCAATACTTGACACCCTATTTTAAAATATCACAGCTCCAAACCTACTGCCTGTTAAGACTCAAACCCAGCTCAAAATAAGCTGACACACCACCTTTCAAATGGTATGTATTTGTTTTTACCTTTAACAAATAGTCTATTTACGACAATCAATTGGGAAACAAGTGTTGCAACCGCCGCCGGTCTCCCCTAAAGTGAGTTTTTGAAGGGATGAGAGATGGAAGTCGGCATAGGAAGGGTGGCATGGAAGGGGAGGGATCGATGGTGGAAGGGGTGACGGGGAGGGAGGGTCACAGAACTGTGTCATACAAGGGCACGGGGTATGTAAGGGGAACTGAGGGGTGCATAGTCTTGTCCTTTTTCTCTACTGATTCAGTGAGGCTGGAGCTTCATTCTAAGACCGAATTACATAGATTTACACAACCTTTTCATTTTAGGGATCCTGTATTTTTTTACGTGGGTTGCAAAATACACTTCATTTTCCCATAGACTTTGTACAGTAAGGGTTTTAGAAACGTCCACGATTGATTTTTTTTTTGTTTTCAGGCACATAAAGTGTTTAATTATTTTCAATGTTAACTAATAATGTTTTCTTATATGTATGTTTGAACATGTATTTTTTTTTTGGATCTTTTAGTTTTTAATTTTATTATTGCTGTTTGGGGTTGCCCTTAATGACCCTTCACAAATGCTATAAAATTTCGTTACAATTCCCTCGGGATAAATGCTTTGCTTTTAAGCCCCCCCCCCCGGGAACTACGGAGTGAAACCTAGTGGTCCCTTCAGGGGTGAAATCCCTAAATCGAGGCCGTAGTCTGCACGTGGAAGGTAGCCGGTGAAGCTGCGCGTGTGCAGTCAATAACCCTCTCTGGATTAATGTCCCTCCAATATACCGGTTCTTGACCATAGGGCAGAAGACCATCATTTTTTAAATCATTTGTTCTGCGAACTTGAAGTTCGAAGAAGAAATTTTTTTTGGAGAAAAGAAGTGCATTTGAAACTCTATTTTAGTACCATTTCAAAAATCCCTAAACTGATAGACCTTGATTCAAGTTTAGTCTCATTCTCATGTATTTGGGGTCCTAAAATACCACGCCTATCGACTCCATGAGATCCCAGCACGAAACGTATACAACGCACACGAGAAATACCCGCACTCATGCAACACAACCGGGGGTGGTAGACACGACCTCCTGGATTTGGGAATTGAGGATTTTCAAAACCTAATTTGTGGAATTGTACGTGCATTTACTATTGAGTCTCTTCCTGTGCGTATTAAAAAATCACAACTCTTAACGCTTCGTTCAAAAGATTTAGTAATATCATGATAATTTAGGAAAAAGTGCTTAATGTTAAAATCCGTCAAGGTTAGTAATCACCTGGCTGCAAACAGTGTATTTACAATAACGGTTCATTTCAGATTAAAATTCGTGACCAGGCCTAGTCCCTTAGTCAGTCTGTGTGTAAACGTTCGATATGCATCAAAGCCGGAAGTTGATGCAGTTTTGAATTCGCTGTTGCTGTTAGGTTTGGCAGTCCCTCCCCCTCCCCCCCACACAACGTATTACCCGACGTATTGACAGAACTGGCGCATGTGGATCCACGTACTTTTTTATCAAATGTCCTTCCAAGACTCTGGCATTTGTCATGGTGTTGCATGATTTCATGAAGTTAACGTATATAATTTGTTTTTAAGGGTGAACCTTTTTGGCAGGCAAACCGTTTTCCGGCACAGTTAGGACAGAAATGACCTATATTTACGTGAGCCTTTTCACACAGAATCTATATACCTTGTTTATGTGTAATTTATATAAGTCTAATGTTCCGTATTGCCGTACTATTGTTACACAGGGAATGTCCACATCCGACCTTCCCCCCTGGTCTCTTTAATTGAATATACACAAATGCGTCCAAGGCCAGTACCCTCTGCTAGCTTTTTGTCCCGTAAAATAAGCCACTGACCCTCTAAAATACCTTCCAAGTTAAATTATTTCTAAAACGGAATAAATCGGTGTGGAAGCAACCATAGTCCGGCGGGAAGCCACATCCCGGGCTCCGTAGACGATAACAGAATAAGCGCGAACTAATGTGGCGTGAAGAGTCACTGAATTGAGGTGTCATATTCCCTTGCCGTGTGCAGGACTCTGAAGTAATCTTAATAATTTATTAAATATTGTGGTGGTAGTACATCGACACATTATGCTACAGCCATGGGCCCTCCCTCCCCCTGCCTTCCACCCTCCCCTCCATCCTCCTCTTCACCCCTTCCCCATCCCTCCCCTCGCCCCTATTCCCTCCCTTAACCCTCCCTCCTCCCTTAAACCCCCCCTCCCTCTTCCTCCCTCCCCGTTAACCAACCCTCCCTTAACCAACCCTCCCTCCCCTCCTTACCAACCCTCCCTCCCTCCCTTAACCACCAACCAACCCCCCCCCCCCCTCCCTTAACCAACCCTCCTCCCTTCCTTAACCAACCCTCCCTCCCTTCCCTCCCATAACCAACCCGCCCCTCCATCAACCCTCCCTCCCTCCACCAACCCTCCCTCCCACTCTCCTTCCCTCTTCCCTTCCTTCTCCCTCCCATTCCCACCTTCCTTTCTGTCTGTCGTTTTTTTATTTGAATTATTTATAATAATACAGGCAAGTTGAGGAATTAGTCGTTCATTCATTATTTTAATTGGCTTAGTACGCATTTATCTCATAACATTCTCTGCTTATTTATTTACTACATTTATTTGTTTCACATTTCCTCAGATTTTTTCATATTTCTTTTCTGAAATTTCTCCTGATTTGTTAATTAATGATCTGTTTTGATAAATAACAACAAAATCATTTGTTGTGAAAAAACTCTTTAATTTGTTCCTTATTTTGATCGTACAATCCCATAAACTGCCCACTTATGAACTACAAGTAAGTGTCAGTGAAAGTTGTGCAATGACGACGACTTTTTGCCCATCATATTGCCGGACAAAATGTTTCACTTTTCGATCGTCGCCAGCTCTCCATGTATGGGCCTAAAGGTCGTGAAAAGAGCTCATCAAAACGTTTACAGTAAGCTAGGGGGTCAAATTGTGACGTCATTATTAACGCGGCTTAAAACAAGATATTGGCCGGCGGTTATTCTTGACTTACAACTAGAACTTTAACTCCATTTCCATGATGAACTCTGTGCACCCGGGCCGGAATCGACTGCGTCATTCATATGCGTACGTCATTCAATCATTCAAACAATCGTCCAAACAAACAATGCAACACAATCAATTCAACATTAAACAAACAATCAACACAAACACAACTTAACAAACAATGCAATTCGACAATGCAGTGTCGCTCGTACACGTTTACGACGCTCAACTCTACTACGAGCTACGTGAGTACGAGGTACGACGTTTGAATTCTGCTGTACGAGCTACAAACATTTGAATTCTGCGCTACGAACATTTGAATTCTGCGCTACAACATTTGAATTCTGCGCTACGAACATTTGTATTCTGCGCTCCGCGCATTTGAATTCTGGCGCTACGAGCATTTGAAGCTGCATACGAGCTACGAGCATTTGAATTCGCGCTACGAAGCATTCGAATTCTGCGCTACACGAAGCAATTGAATTGTGCTATACGAGCAACGAGCATTTGATTCTGCCATATAATACGAGCTACGGGCATTTGAATCTGCGCTACGATCATTTGAATCGGCTACGGCCTGTTCGAGGACGACCTGCCACGGTTTCGACTTTTGAATTATGACCCTGATATCCCCTCATATAGATTCGCGCTGATATAAGGACACCTATGGCATCGCCTCCCGTATCAAATCATGGCATTTCATCGCTGTAATCGAGTTTACCCCTCTATATGTCGAATTTACAGCGCTGCCTATCCAGTTTTAACTCTATGTTGCCGAGTTTTTCATAAATCATGGCGCAGAATAAATCATGTCCCATAATAAATCATGCGATTTTTAAAAAACTGGAAAAAACATGACTTTTTTTCAACATGTGCAAACTGGAACATGATTTTTTTCTCAACATGAGCAAACTTCTACATGATTTTTTTCTCAACAGAGCAAACTCGACATGATTTGTTTCTCAACATGAGCAAACTCGACATGATTTTTTTTTTACACCTACAAAAACCAAAAAATCATGTCGAGTTTTCCATGTTGAAAAAAATCATGTCCGAGATTTTGCAACTGGACATGATTTATGTCAAACTCACCCTATAGAAAGCAAAACCTCTAATACGGAGCGTAAACTGGCAGGATTTTGCAACTCACCATATAAGAGCACAACTCCCCCGATGTTTAGAGGGCAAACTGGACAGATAGCGCTGGAAACTCGACAATATAACGCTGCAAGCTCGACATATGGCGAGGAAAACTCGATACACAGCGCGTGAAACTCGACATGCGCGTGAAAACTCGCCATGATTTTGATACGTGGAGCGTGCCATAACAACCTGTACTTTTTTACGGGTGAGAGCTGTTTGTGAGGGCGCACGTAGCTTTTAAACTTTGCCAGCACTCCTAGTCCGTGCGTTCTTAATACTGTGTGCTCTACAGTCAATACGATGTGCAGTGTGTCACTGGTAAAAGTAACGTACGTTAAAATATGAAAAACTACCTGTATAAAGCAGTTGCGCTATTGAATTCTGAATATGGTAACAATGGTGTTTGCGCTGTCCACACAGGTGATATTGGGCCTTATAATTACTTCCATACGTTACCTAAATTAATACGACTAATACAATAGTCAATACCCATACAATACTCATAGATGGTCCAACGTTCTTAATAGTTGAAATACGTTGGAAAAATATTTGGAAATGAAAACCATGGCTTAAACGCATAAAAACGCAAACACAACTTTGTAATTAACAACGCCTAAATTAAACTTCTTTAGGCTAAATAATTCGGCAAATTACTCTGTCAGTGTACATTTAGAATACATGTAGAAGGACCATACAGCATAAACATACCGTGTATCATAGTGTTCATCATGCCTACAAATTCTTCAATATGGCTTCCACTAGGATACAGATGTGAAGATATTTTAATATTTCAAACACGGCTTTTCATGAAGTGATTGTGAATGATTATAAATCGGGTTGTATTAAAACCTACAAGTGCAATGCAGAAAAGTACAGTAAACAAAAATTAAGTGTTTGTAACTTGGCCTTTCCTACAGCTTTCAAGGGTTCCCCACTTTCTATTGTCAGCAGCGAGACTCGCTTGGGTGATCACATTGCTTCTTCCCCTAATGTCACCTAATGGATATGACCCCAAACTTTTCCCCCAGTTCCCTATATCAGCGCGAATAGAGTATTGGAAACCAAATGGGTTAACACTGTTTTTCACGCTCCTTTGTTAATATTCACCAAATCTGGACCTTTTAAATCTGTAAGATTATAGAACTTTTTAAAATGGAATATTACGTTTATGTCCAAGGCATATACGGGACAAAAAGTGTTGTAAGTGGCCTTGTTCTCTAATAGTGTCAAACATTAAGAAAAGAGGAGGACTTGTGTTAAAAAAAGCCAACCAAAGGTTTGCTTCCAGTAGGTAGTCCAAAATACCTAAATTGCGAAATGCGTTTTTTATATTTAATTTTTTAAAGGAATTCGGCTCAGAAATGCCTCAAATCAAAAACCCACTATGGTAAGTCAAAACGGCTGCAAACCATGATTCACTGTAAATTTATTAGTTTATTGAACAAAATATCGAATAGGGTCACTCCTAAATTTTTAAAACTAAGGATTATTTTTCTATCTTTGAGGCATTCTTTGGTGTATGAAGACATCAAGAAAAAAAAAAATTCGGTTAAAAAAAATGGCTCCAAAATCAAAATGCGCGCGTCCTACTGGAAACAAACTGGGGGAGGGCTTATAAGACATGTGATTATATTTTTTTTGCACCTTCTCTTCTCTTTGCTACTTCTTCCTTGGCATATGTACAGGATCGAGACCACCCTGGGAATTGAGACAGGATCCACGTCGTAAACCCGAACCCGGCAAAGCTTTGACCATCTCCGTTGCCTTTTCGATACCCCACGCAGCACCCCCCTACCCCTACCCCATCGTAGTACACCGATACAGGCCATACAATTTCAAAAGGCTGAAGTGTGTACACCCATAGGTGCGAACGATTACCATATGTGTTTTGAGCAATCGTACTATGAACATGTACCATCCGTCATTAATGAACGTGCCGTCCAGGTTTTAAACTTGTACCACCCATTTAAGACATCGGCGGGTTGCGCGGTATCGTGGACCATATCATGCGCTAGGACGTAATCAAATTTACCCGCCCACTCAGAAGGAACTTTGTTTGCGTCTTGTTTAGCTATGGTGAAGATTACTTCAGGTTTTTGATCAGCGATTTTGGATTTCACGATTTCGAGAACTTCGTCTCCGTAGTCAGATCAACTATAGAACAGTTGGGAAAAGCTGCAGCGATCATCCGCGAGACTACACCTGGACCACAGCAGCCGATCTCCCAAGACGCTACACCAGCACTGAAACATAAAACCGATTTAATCATTAACGACATGAAATCGAGAAAAATATACTACATCTAAGGTATACCCTCCTGTCAAAATAGTGTGTTTAACTGAAATTGGATCTAGTCACCAACGCTGTCACCGAAGAGCACTTCGCGCCTGGTAGTGCATTCTTATTTATGCAAATAACCTGAAGGTTTTCGGCTATTTTTAGCGCTCGATCAAGCCACGCTGACTGACTCGAAGTTTTAATGAACCGCGTTGCAGTAAACACACAACTGAAGCAGTAAATCTTTTGTGTGTACATTGTTATACATGTTATGCATACCATGCTTGAACTCTGCTGAGCAAAACACAAGGTTCTGACAGCATCAATACTCCCATTGCATTTCCCCAATTCAAACTTGGTTCCACTGGCCGGAAAATCGCCCTGCATATGTGCAATGGCCCGTGTAAAGTGACGAGCCGACACAACATTGTGTTTGCCATTAAGGGGAGTCATAAATCTTGGAAAGTTCACGTCCCCTGTCCCTATTAAGGGTGGGCTGGTCCTCTTTTCTTGATAAAAAATAGTCTCCTGCCTTTACGAGTAGCAGTTTCCTCCTCTCGGCAGAGTACTTTGACATCATTACCATTTGTGATGTGCCCGTTGATTTATTATGTTCTGCCCAAACAGAATGTTCTTTTAGGCGTTCCCTTGCAGTTCTTTTGGTTTCCTATGTATACTTTGTCGGACCTTCCACATGACAATCCGATAGTGTAGGACACAGCCAACGTCCAGAATTGGTAAGTGATCTACCAGTCACACCTCGCTCAACACCGATGCGGGGAATGGTTTTTCTCCGAAATATTCGGAATCAAAACGTGAGTGTTTGTTGACCAGTTTTAATCACCTATTCATGTCATGCTCATTGAGTTTTGTTAGAGAGAAGCGAACCTAATATCGAACTGTATGTAAATCTCCCATTCATGTTTTTACCAGTTCGAGGCCCTCCCCCAAGATGGAGAATCCGTGCAAACGCGATAGGGTGTAAATGTTGTATACGTTAATTTTGTTACCTTGCACGTGTTTATTGCAGGTAGGGGGTGTCTCGAAAACATTTTTGGGGCTTTAAACTTTCCGGGAATCCCAAATCCATTAATTATGAACATAGGAAGACAATATCCTCGTCTGGCTGAGAAATATTTGCCCGTTATGAACTATTGCAATCAATGATGCGTAAACCATCAATTGGGGATGGTTAGGGAATGCATAGTTGTGGGCATAGTCAAGTAGGGTCATTAAAGGTCAACTGCATATAGCCCCATGGGTCTGGCCAGTGGTTATCTTGAGTAAGATTGGTGGCTATACAACTTAACTTGGAGAATTTTTTGATATGTTGGGGTCAAAGGTCAAGTAGGTCATTGTAGGTCAAAAGGGCATATGTGGGCCATAAGAGGGCATTCTGGGTGCATCACCATAGAGTTCTGATCTGACCGGTGGTTTCGTAATATATTTTACTAGGGCGGTCCTTGGATTTGGCTATCACCTGTGTTTTGTGATCACCTGGATTGAATGACCCTCGGGTTTGCAGTTCCATTTGACCTTGAACAACCCCATGATGTCCTTGTCATTAGCTATAAAATTTTCGTCATCAACAATCGCCCCAACCCAACCAAGGTTTCGCCTGATCAAAGTTTACCCCTTTGACCCCTTTGGACTTTGAATGACCCTGATGACCTTGTTTGGAACTTTAAGATTTGTGGCATCAACATCAACCCCCCTCTAGTTTCATGCCATACACCAACACCATGTTTACCCCCATTTAACCTTTGACCTTGAATGACCCCTAATTCCCCACTAGCTGAGCACACCCGCTAGTGAGTATACGGGAATGTTTTCGACCTAATTAGCGCCCAGGGTGCTTCATATCCATACGTCAAAGCATGGGTATGAAAGCACGGCCAAGTTACCCATAATGACCCTAATGACTTTTTGACCCCAAATAACCCCTCGAAAACGGTGACCACAAAAGGGGGTACGGCGAAACTCTACCAACCTACCAAACTCATATCCATTAAACGTCAAGCACGGCAAGTTAACCGTAACGAACCCTTGGATTACCTTGAATCCAAAATTCTCCCGCAGAAAACGGGACCACAAAACGTACGGCGAAACTCTACCACCACAACAAAACTCACATCCATACGTAAAAGCACGGCCCAAGCTACCCGAAAACGACCCCTGAATGACCTTGACCCCAAATGACCCCTCGAAAACGTGGACCACAAAACTCGTACGGCAACACTACCACCATAGAAACCAAAACTCTTATCCATATATCAAGCACAGCCAATTTATCTGATAACGGCCCCTGGATGACCTTTGACCCCACAATGAACCCCTCTCAAATGTGACCACAAAACTTGTACGTGGAATTCCTACCAACATACTTAAACTCATATCCATACGTCAACACGGCCCCAAGTTTATCCAATAACGAACCCTCATGAACTTTGCAGAACTGCCAACATCGAGATTTTTGGAATCAGGGAGATTTGATCTTGGAATCACATGGAGATTTGATCTTGCATCAAGGTATTTGATTAGATCAAGGGAGATTTTTTTAATTTAGTGAGCATTTTAAGTGTAATACCTAGCTAGGTCCTCAATATGGATACAGCCAATGGAAACTGTCTTAAAGATCAATTGAAAAGCTTCCACGAGTTTAAGGAACTTCAGTAGGAACTTAGTCCCTTTGGATTTTTTTTTAAAGAATGACATGAAAGGTTGGAAGTAAAAGTCAACTTGAAAGGTTCGTAACTTGAAAACGAGCCACCTACATACTTCGAATTGCATCATGGATCGGCGCTTAAATAAGCTTTCCCAAAAAGGTGACAGGCTTCGCCTCCTATCTCCCCCTTTTAAGGACTGTCAGTAGGAACTAAGTCATATGGAGATTTAAAAAACTTGAATGAAAATGTCAAAGTAAAAGTCAACTTTAAAGGCCACCATAACTTGAAACGGCATCTACAAACATATGAACTGCAATCATGAGGAGGAGCTCTTAAAAATAAGGCTTTCCCGAAAAAAATTGACAGGGCTCCGCTGTCGACAACGCGCACCCCGTTTAGGAACTGATAGTGGGGACAAGTCACAACCAGGCACTAAAATAATTATAAACTTAACACCTTTTTGCATAATAGCAATTATGGATCAATATTCAAAAAGGCAACACCAAATCACAACAGGTTTCATTATCTTGTAGGCCCGTCCAGGCTTTGCACCACTGGAGTAATAATTTGTTAACTCTTGACTTTGACACACATAGCCTATAGCGTTAAATGGTTAAATATGAAAATATTTGCTGTGGCTGGTCCATTCCGAAAGTCGGAGAAAAACGAGTCAGAAATGAGCCTGGAGTTACCGTTTAATTTCCTATCCGCTTACACTCACACGGTCTTTTTTTTTTCGTTCGTTTAAACGGTCATAACCATTTTTACGACTGCCGACTTTGGCGCTTTCACGGTAAATGCATTCTTGCCCAGAATCGTTCGTAATCGGTTACCCGGCTTTGCATACGATCATAAATATCATCCTTAAGCCGGAAAAAAAGAAAAGACCATAAATGTTGTTTGTACGTACCTAGTTATGTTTTTAATCCAAAATAAAAGCAGTTGAATATCCCCAGATCCCAACGACGAATCCCGTGGAAGCTGCCATTTTAACCTTTTATTGTAGATCCGTGTATATAGATCCCTCTGTAATTGAGGCACCGCTAATTGGGGCGTGTTCTGCTGTGTACACCTGGCACAAAAATTATCTCGTCATGTTTTTCGATTAGTAGTGTGCCAAAGTCCTACCATTTGAAAGTTTTTCGAAATAACAACAAGTTTATTGTCTAGGTCTGCTCTTTCATTTAATACAAAATGGCTTTTACAAAACGTGCGAAATGGCTGAGATAGAAAGACCCGAAAGACGCAAACCCCCAAAAACCAAAAATGCAGTTTTTGTTGTGGTTTCATATTGGTCACTACCGTGTACGGACACAAACACGAGGCACAATCAATATTGCAAGTCGGCTTTCTTGCTTTTCCTCGCTCATCCAGTCGGAAACCTCTTGTGTAAAATCAATACGCACGTATTTTTGCGTTGTACCACACAGTGACCACTGAAAAGCCACAAACGCAAACTTTTTGTTTGGGGGGGTTTGCGTCTTTCGGGCACTCTACTCAGCCATTTTGCACGCTTTTTTAATATAGATTTTATGACCATATGGGGTCAAAGTTCACATAGGGCCACTAAGGAAAAAAGGGCACATGGGTACCATAGGTCCATTCTGCTGCATACCAGTAAAAGTCCTGGATCCATTGGGTTCCTTTAGTTTGTCCTATCTTTTAGTTGCAGAAGTGATTTATTTATATATATTGAACCAAATGGGGTCACAGGCCATAACAGGGTCATTAGAGGCCACTTATTATACTCAATATGAGACTTGTTGGGTCAGTGATTCTTTGACTATACTACGTGTGAAGGTAATCGGCAATGTACACTACACATTTAACATTCACACTCCAGGTTTCCACGGCAAGCCTTACAATCTCTGGATTGCAGCAAGCTCGTAACAATCGTATATGAGTCCCCTCTTTACAGCAATCATGACGCTTGGGGTTAACACATAATAGGATATCATAGATGATCAACTCGCATTACTGTACAGAGAAACTTGTCGGTTTAAAAAAATGTCTATTAATTTTCGTATGTTTTCAGGCCACTTTGAGGAATATCCTCGGATCAAAAATAGAGGATTACTACTGACAAATTTCCTCGACTCTTGTTGAACGATTTATAGGATATTCCTCTTCAAAATGTAAGGAATTTTGACTAGTATATTCCTAGTCAAAATGTAAGGAATTTCTGGCACATGTGTTCCAAAGATTTCAGCTTAGTATTTATAATGCTTACCGCCACTTATTCAACATTTCCTTTTCCGCTTTTCATCATGCACCGGGATTTAAAAAAAGGTACAGTCGAATGTTAAGGGCCATCATTTTAGTTGAGCACCGGCGAACAGCAGAAGTAATATCTAAAACCCTTCAAAAGTACGGCAAAGCGTGTTTGTCGTCTCAACTCGCATAGAATATATTATCGCAGTGTAAGGGTTAGTAAAAATATTCCGAAGGTCTGTCCCCACTGCTGGCGCAAGTTAATACCCTCTTTTTGTTTATCATATTTATCGTAGAAAATGTATATTAGTGTCTTCAAGTCAAGGACCACTTATAAATTCAGAACTCTGCCATGCTTTCAAACGGTCCAAGTGCCTTAAAAAACGTCAACGTGGTGGAAACATCGTTTTAGAGAACAGCCACGCATTCCTCATTCGAAATAGCCAACCAGAACTTAATAATGACAACCAGATAAGGATTCTCAGCGTAACACAAATATTTCTCAAACACCTCCAAATATACCAATATACATAAACTAAAAATTCTAACAACTTTTCCGTCTAAACCACAAACCCCACTTTTCATCCATCCCATACCAATAAACATTATGCATATTCCCAGTGTAACTAAATGCATATGGAAAAAGGCTTGCCTTCAACAACGAAACTAACCACGATAACCAAATTTGCTAAGGTATACGGATTTGATATTTTTCAGGTTCTAAAGTAGGCAATTTGGGTCTCTCTACGGTCTTATGTTGAATATTCTTTGAGACTTGGTTTTTGCAAATACCCCGAGTTTATTACAATAACTCAAGTCTGATCTCAAGTAAACAACTTTTTTTGTGTCATCTATCTCTGTTATGGGTCGGGCAACCTTCTCCAGGAAATTTTTTACCTAATCTACGCAATGTCAATGAACTCGCACTTGTGTTTGACCTCAGTCCCTGTTAAGCCCTTGGTAGATATGGTAACATATCAGCCATTTTCATTTATCGCCTTAAGAACCCCACTAGAACCGGTTAATAAGTTCACACCGATAAACCAATAGGCAGTCATAAGAAGGGACGACAAGCTCGGCATCAAATGATGTCCAAAAAACTTGACAAAACGATACAAAAGTTACCCAAACGGACTCCCGTCACTGAAATAAAAAATCAAGCCCACACGAGAATTCCCATTGTCCTGACTCCCACTAGCAGTCTTTTTGTCAGACATGCACATAAAACCGAGCCCTACTAGTGGAAATAAGCGCCGACATTAAAACACGTAGACCGCTCTCGATAGCAATAACCATCAATTCAATGACTTGATGGTTAAAAAACACTTTCGTTCAAAAGTTATTCTCCAATCTACACCTGGGCACAAAAAGTATCTCGCATGTTTTTTTTTCGATCAGTATTGTGCCAAAGTCCCTACATTTTGAAAGATTTCGAAATATACATTTTATTGTCTAGGTCTTTTGCTCTTTCATTAATACCTTGCTTGTAAAAGGCGTGTGAAAGTGGCTGAGATAGAACGCACCGAAAGACGCAATCCCTCCAAAACCAAAAGTTGCATTTTTTGATTTTTCATGGTGAATTGCAGTGTACTAGACACGAACACGCGGACCACAATCAAATCAAAGTAGGCTTTCTCGCTCCTTCAGTCGACACCTCGTTGTGAAATTCAATACACAGATTATTGCGTTTGTAGAAGTGGACAATAAAAATCCAAAAACTGCACCTTTTTGTTTTTGAGGGGTTTGCGCTTCGGGCATTTTATCTTAACCATTTTTGCACGCTTTTACAAGTGAGTGTTAGCTGTTAAATGAAAGAGCAAGAATGGGAACAAAATTGTATATTTCAAAAAAAAACTTTCAAATCAAAATGGTCTGACTTGGCAAAATACTGATCGAAAAACATTGCGAGATACTTTGGTGCCAGGTGTGTAGACCAACTACTATAGAGGTTATCAGTGTTTCAGATTAGCAGCCATCTTTGGGGTAAAGTAATCTGAGAAACTCACATTTCAACCTGCTTGGCACCTGGACCACATTGCTTGTCCTGGTGAGTGTATTGTTGACCCAGCCGAAGATGGCCGCTAATCTGAAACACGGATAGCCTCTAGTTTAAGTAGGCGATTTTATAAAATTGAGAAAATGTGGGCTGCAAATTGCCTATATGTTGGTCATCCATGATTATACTTGTCCAGGAAATTATTTCTCCTTTCGCGGGGTTTGGGTTTTGCCGTTGCTAACGCGTGTGCTGCAGGGTACGCACTCACCTACGCGCCTGTTGGGATCGTTACACGCGACCGGGATTGGTTGATCTAATTTAGTGTTGCTGTTCAACTGTTGCTTTATGCTGAGGCGTGAATGAGCTTGCGTTACGGTCGTTGACTTAGCACGCGCAATGATAGAAAATAAATATCTGGACGCGAGTATTATAATCCCTGCTTGATGCCTAGTTCTAGTGTATGTGATAGGATCCATGGGCTCCACGCCGTGCGCATTACGGTAACTAAAGGAGCACACAAGACGATACTCCGACTACTTTTGAGTTTATAGAGCAATCATTATTGCAACAAAAGATGCAACTAAAATTTCGCGATTCTTGGACTGTGAACAAAGTCTACAACAATATGATGGTTAAGCTTAAACAAGAATGAAAGGGTGGGGGGTTGTTCGGCACAAGCAAGCAGTAAGTGAAGAAGATATGGCAAAGATCTTGAATTCACTGGATATAACAACACCCGATGGCCTCCAGAATAAGGTGAGATGTCATGGTATACTTTGCAAACAGAGGCAGAGAAAGTCTGCATGAAGGCTTGTGACTTTGTTGTTGAAGTTTATTATGACAAAACCTTCGTTATTGTCCATCGTGATACGCTCACTAAATCTAGCATGAAAATGAAATGAAGGCTTCATCAGTGGACATATATGATCCCGGGTTCTATAGCAGGTGTCCAGTTACATTTCTTGCCTTCAAAGATGTCCTGAATCCTGCACAAGAATGTATGTTGCAGCGTCCTAAAGCCATTGCTCCATCTGATGGAAATCCATGGTACACAAATGCACCATTAGGAGTTTTAACTCCTAATGGTGCATTTGTGTACCATGGATTAAAATACCTTGGAAAATAGGATGAGAAACCTGGTTGCTCAAAGACGTATACATATGAATTACAGTTCGCAAGCGCCAACGTGCACCTTGCTCGATTAAGCTGCTAGCTGGATTTCCAACCGGACACCGGTCAAACCATCACTGAGGCAAGTCCATGGTTACGAATGCTCTGCCAACGGGATAAATGTATAGCCGCTGATGTGAGCTGAAGAGGTGGGGTCCCATATTGGCCTTGTGCGACCACAAACTAAGTTCAAGGTAATTAAAAGAAAGTATTTCGCTAGCATACACGCTTTAGAGTGGGATGTATTATTGTGATCTGAACCAGTTTAAAGGTGCGTCAGATGGACAAAATATGGTCCGATGCAGTAAGGAGGGGTTTCATGATTGAATGTGCCAAAGGCCGATGACAAGCAATATGGCCATAAGAACAACTTTGTTGCTATCAAGATCACGAAGAATATCACGTTTTACTTCGTAAGGCCAGTTTCCGTCGTACTGTGGCCTTTATGGTATACGGCGACAGGAATCGGAGTATTATGTTTGTATGTTTATATCATGTTAACACATATTTTCTTTCATGCCAGGTGATAGTATACAAAATTGAAACTCATGAGGAAAAAGTACAAAATACCTAGCCGACGTGACCGGAGACCATGGCCTAATTATTTCCCAAAGCAAAGCCAGGGGGATAACAGTGAGAAAGCAAGAAGGTATACTCTAGTAGAAAATAATTGTTATAGCTAATCGGATAAATTGTTATAGACTAGCTACTCCCACTTTTAATGAATTTATGCCAGTAAGACGGAAGCACCAATTGTAATATTATATTATAATTAATTATGTCAAGGTTTTAAAGGACAGACTCACTGAGTGCGTCAGCCATCCCAGTCACAGCTGGTATAATGTCAGTTAATAGTAGGTTGGCTCCGTATTTAGCTTATGACATACCCACCATAGATGCCAAGCAGTAGATCGCTGTATCGGAATTACGAAACCCCTTGTATACTTTGAAAGAAAATGGTTACAAACACAAAAGAAAATGTACCAAATTACCATTAAAACAATGATGTGTACGAATTACCATAATGTTAAATCTTATTTTCGCGATTTTAAAATTTTTAATGAAGTATTCACCTACCCCAGTAAAAAAGCGTTACAAGGTTAAGGTAACAATAAATTATCTTTGCTCGACAAAACTTGAGTTTTCACTTTAAAAAAAATTCACAAGATTTTAAAATAGCGGAATACATTTTAACATGCTAGTATATGAGTAGGTTTCGTGCATCCAATTGTGCAGAACTGGGAAATCCTGATTTCCTGGCTCAAAAATAGTGGGTCGGGAAAGCAGACACGCAAGTGGGTCGTATTAAAGCTGTTATATGACTGTAAGCCCTCTTCGGTATTGCGATTTTGTGGATTGCAAAAGGCTGCATTCGTAAGAGATATTTGATATTATTGGGCCTTTTTCTTGTTAGGAGACGCTTTTTTTGGGGGGTGGGGGTGGTCTCCGAACTCTAGCGATGCGGTCGGGAAGTTTCCAATTGGCTGTTTTATGCCATGGCGCACGCGGTTTCCTTTAGCTTGTATGAAACCAGTTTTTTTTGTTTTTGAAAATGCCATGTGTAAGTATTTTTAACGTTTTAATTTAAATCGTGCAGCGTAACTTATGCTCACTCTAAAATACCGCATTTCAGTTGGTACACTAATCGGGCATGAACGTGAACATGCATCGGTCTACATGTATTATGTATATGAAACTTCATTCCTAAAGGACATGGTATTACAGTATGTGGTAAGATCCTGATTAAGAGATTCAATAAGGCTGCCCAATACAACAACAGATAGGGATAGTTATCTGCTTTGACGTAGAATGGGAACTTGGTATATATACAATGATTTAGTAATCAATTATATTAATTGAAAACCATTATGAATCCTTTCAACGAATTATATCAATCAAATAATAAAACCATCAAGAGGGCTCCAAATGGCAAAATTCATTACTACATATAGCCAAGAGCGGCCATGTTTGTGTAGATCACTGATTAAAATGATTAAGAGGCAATTTAAAGATCATAACATAATCAAAGTGAGTGATAGATATCTGCAAAGCTGACATCTAAGAAGATGGCGTCAATATGGCTGCAAATGTCAATATCGGTTAAAGCGTCAGTAATTAATTTCACGCGTAGGCTAAAAATAGGTATTTTGTTGGTTTTTTTAGTGGATTATGACTTCCAAAAAATCCAGTAAGGCTTATCTTAGTGCCACTGATAGTTAGTCATCACAATCCCAATTATGGATTGACAAGGTGGACGCCAAAACCTACCCAAACAAAGAAACATGATATCTCTAGTCTAGTAGTGATCAGATTGTTCTGCCGCTAAGTGAGTGCCATTTCCAGCCATATTGGACACCCAGCTTGAATGGCATCTGATATGTATCCGATTCCTCTGATTACCTAATGAAGTTGTGAAACATTGATCAGATTGACTTACAGGGAATACACAACATTGCTGATTAGGTAGACATAGCATCAATATAGCATCCTAAGTATAAAAAGCCAGTCTTGGATCCTATCTGATGGAGTTATAATCACATTTTTCAAAATATATCTTATGGTTTCAATTAATTCTTGACTGCCAAAACCATGATAGATACCAACTCACCAACCTGCAGTCAAATGTAATCACCATCGACACGTTATGACGGGCCCATATTGAATTACTGATTTACGTGGTTACAGAATCTATGTTAATGGTCACAATGAGTGTTTTTAACAAGGCAGGCTGAAAATTAAACTTTTTCGAGCGAACAACAGATGTAATGAGTTTGTGTTTTGGTGGCCATTTGATTTTGGCGTTTCTACAAAAAATGCTCAAGGTGCTGGATGAGCATCATCAGGATTAGGAATCAGCATAAAAAAAAATGGTCAAAACCATTGAAAAAAACATTATATATCTCATTATTAACAACAAGGTTGATATTTAGGTATTCAGTGGCGTATCCTGGGGGGGGGGGGGGCATTGGGGCGCCTGCCCCCCACGGATGGACAAAAAGGGGGGGGCGCCAAAAAGAAGGAAAAGAGAAAAAAGAAGGAATGGAGAAGAAAAAAAAAGGAAAGGAAAGGGGGAAGAAGGCTGGAAAGAAGGGAAGGAAAAGAAAGAAAATTAGAAGATAGAATGGGAAGAAAGGGAAAGGGAATGAAAAGGGGGAAGGGTACAATTAAAGGGGAAAGAAAGAGCTATATGTTCGGGAAAAGGATGGGAACTGTATGGGGAAAGCTAAGAAGCGCCAAAACTTAGGCAAATATAGAGAGAGAAAAGAAAAACGGAGGAGAAAGGAAAGGGGCGCCAAACGGAACAAAGGAAGATGGAAAGAAAAGAGAAATAAGGGGCGTCAAACGTAAAAGTTTAAGAATTAAAGGGGCGCTAAAATAACAAAGGAAATTTGAGCTAACGAAAAATAAAGGGCGTCAAAAAACGAAAGGGAGTTGAAAATAGTTAAAGGAAACGGACGCAAAGAATAGCAAAGGAAATTGGAGTTTAAAGAGGAATAATAACGGGCGTCAAAACAGAAAAGAAAAAAGGAAAAAGGTTGGAAAATAGGGAAGGGGCGCGAAAACAGCAACTGAAACTGGCAAGAAAAGGGGATATAAAAACGAAAAAGGGCGTCAAAACAAAAGAAGGAATCGGGTTGAAAAAAGTTTAAGGGGTGCAAAAGGGAAATCTAAAAAAAAAGAATATAGAGATGAAAAGGGCGTCAAAAACGGAGACGGTACGAAAAAAGTCAAAGAAAGGGTTCCCATAAAGGAAAAATCAAATTGTATTATTATTGTTATTATAAAAAACTCAAAAAGGAGCCTCAAGCATGAGCTAACGCAAAACCAAGGAGAATGCATTCATTCATGAACAACTATACGTCCGACCACGTTCATTATGACCAAGCTTTCGTCGTTAAGTTGGTGTCTGGAAGTTGGAGCTAACTGTTATTTTATCACTTGCAGGGGCGTTCCCAGACCATTTTCAACACAGACAGACAAAACTGTCCATTTGCCGACACAATTTCAAAAATTTTACGGCTCGCTACGCTCGCCGAAAAAAATTGTGTATATTATGCATATACAAGAAGACGTGGAATGGTGCGCCATTTTCAATTTCCACAGGGGCGCAAAAAGCTCATCCTCAGTTTGCCCCCGGGGTATGTCATCCTGGATACGCCCCTGGTTATCAATGAATCTCTAGCCTGGACTAGTTGATTGATTCACTGACTGACTGAGTGGCCCTGGACGGGGTAACACATTTGGTAAAGTGAGACCAGTCGTGTTCCTGCTGGTTGGTTGGCTGGCTGTTAAAGTGGTTGGTAAGCTGAATATTTTAAATTGAAAATGGAAATGGTATAAATCGTACCTTTTGGTCCATCAATCCTGCAGCAATCTTCGATCTTACAAAAGACTTCACTTAAAGCGGGAACACTAAGGGCGTAGTTGGCACCACTGTCTGCACCTCCAGCCTTAGTTAACACTCGACGTCGATGAGGCGGTAAAAGAAACTTCTCGACACCAGACTCCGTCGAGATTTCAACAATGTTACCTGTTACCATAGCACCAAGCCATTCTTGGACATATCTGTTAACAGAATATTACGTTAAACAGTTTTATTAAATTTAAAAAGACAAGTATACTCTAATTTTTAGTTGTTTACCACAATATATTGATAACGTGGATGAAAAGGGTTATTTTAAATATACGCAAATATTGGTCTACACTCTACACCTGCTTAAAGGATGGTGTGTGGATGGGATTTCTTTAAGGTGCCACTTTTGGTCCTTTAAAGCCACTATCAATCATTTTTTTCCAAATTCAAAATTCTCATTTTGTCTCTAAATTGCTATTGTTAGGTCATATCAACACCTTATATTACTTTTCTTTGTGAAAAACAGACATTTAAGCATTTCGAAGCGGTCTTGAAGATGCCATTTACGACTGTTTCTGGGCCTTAAAAAAGTCGGATCCCGACTTTTATTAGTAAACAAAGCATAAAAATCATAATATCTGGACAAATACGGTGTGTTATGCTTAGCCACTTACAGGGGTCTTTACTACAATAATTTTCAATACAACAGTGCCAAAAAGTGGACTTTGATGAAAAATAGGGGGCGCGATTTGTTTACATCGTGAAGAAATCGCTGATAGTGGCTTTAATTATCTACTTCCAGGACCTGAACAATATTTCACTTATACGACCGCTGATTTTTTTTGGTTTGTTTGTGCATACAGTAAAGACGCCACTCGCAGATGTACTTAAGACTAAGACATAATAGGTGAGCCATGTGCACGGTATTAACCAAAGGTCTAATTCTCGAAAATGCACTTCCTTTTGAAACACTTTTGACTATATGCAAAAGTCCATTGACATTTAGTCTATCTTGTTCTATATCTAATAACTGTAAAAAAGGACCAACAAATTTTGGAGGCCTGAAGGTCAATGAAGCCTATTTACCCTGTTTATAAATCTTCTCTCTTTCTACCTAACTGTTGACCTAAATTGTCACAATCGTGGTAATACTTCCATCCAATCTTACCTTTCTTTGAGGCCAGCTGCCTGTGCGATTTCTGAGCAGGTTTTTGGGTGGTCCCACTTAGCCATAGTTTCCCATAGACCAGTCCTAACACCCATGGCCAGGGAGAGCGATAAGTGACTATCATTAATCAACTGGAACACTCTCTCAGTGAAGGAATCTTCTGTCTCCGATGACGACGATGCCATTGTCAGCTAGGATGACCTATACGTTCCCTTTTGAATAAATTCAACATTTAATGAAGATTAACAAAAAAATGTCACACGAACGGGATAGGCTTACATCAACTTTTATACTTCTTGAGAAAATGGGAGATATGTGAAGGCTCCAGTATGCTTTGATATCAAATTCAGTTTTATGATATGAGCTCATACGAATGAAGGCACGTCCTACCAACCAGAGATTTATTTACCAATATATATGCAATTGAAATGTGCATGTACGCCCGTTTGAAGTGGACACGGTAATTGTTTTAAGAAAACAGACCATTTTACAATCAACAAACATCAGTTTGTGTTATATAGTGCACAGCAATGGGAAGTAGTATCAGTAACAAAATATGTTATTTCACAATATTCCACCTACATTTATTTTATATTAATACGGACAAGTCAACATTTTGCCGACATAATTCTATAAATTGCGAGGGGAGGGGTGTGTCACACCCCACCCCTCTTATAGGAACGACCTGCATGGACGTAAGCCTCTTCAGACGGTCAACTTTGGATGTTGATGTTGTTGTTTGGTGACAGTTCATGGCAAAGCACCTTCTATACAGTTCTCCAGATTGTGATAACTAGACAGGAATCTTTGCAATAACAGAGCTTGGTCAATGGTTTGGTTCATCGGTTACCTTGACAGCCCGAGCAGATGCAATGGTCTTTGGAAGTAACAGAGCTTGGTCAATGGTTTGGTCATCGGTTACCTTGGCAGCCCGAGCAGATGCAATGGTCTTGACTTTAGAGCATTATGTTGTAGCTTATGTAAGAAAAAGTCAGCAGTTGTCATTCATGTGGTTGAATTTGTTCCATCTTTGCCTATAATTAATTGGAACGATCTTGTACATTGACATCCCCATCCCCAGTGTATATGATGTGATGTTTTCCAATGCATTTTCTTCCGGTGAAGGGGGAATGCTGCTTCAGACGTGGCTGCAAGCTTCGCCAATTTCTTGTCTATTTCCAGGCGTGAAGGTTATTGATGATGATGCATCTTTCACAATTGACTACTTTCCTCGAGCATGAAACACTAGTGATCCAACACAAAGACAACACCAGTCATGAAACATCGAAATAACCAGGATCGCAAAACTGGTAGACTCATAAAAATTGAAAAGCATTAACTTGATTTATTTTAGTGTATCGAGGAGATATTCAAAGAGTTATTTTAATTTTGTTTTATTGTGAGTGCCAAAAGCTATAGGTATTTTTTAAAGATTTATTTGACTTGAACCGGGGTTATTTACTTAATTAACAATTCTTCATTATTGAATTTAGTTTGTTAATTCATGATGTGATGTAAATGCACTAGTATCATCTGCATACAATTATAAAAGAACAATTCATTGAGGCAGCATTTGGAATATCATTAACAGAAATAATGAAACCAAAAATAGAGGGCCTTGTGGCATACCGGATGTCATAATATTTAGTTGAGATTGTGACTAACTAACCACAAATTGCATTCTGTTTGTGAGGTATTTTTGTAAACCCAATCCAAGACAATACAAGCTTGAAGCCATAGTGATGCATTAATGCTAGCTAAAAGGACATCATGACTTACGTATCAAAAATACCCCAGCAGTTGTTGATTATTAGAAGCCCGAGTAATTCAAGCTTTTGTAATGCCCTATTGTACATTTTTTGTGGACGAATCCAAACATTGATTTCAAAAGTATGTTGTAGTGGATGAGTCAGACCATCTAAGTAGCCTTATTGGTACCACGGGGGGGGGGGGGGGGGGGTCAAAGAGCATTTAAAAACCATGGCTACCCTACTATGACAACACGAAAATGTTGGGGCCATTCTGAAGGGGGTAGCTTAAGCGAGATAGGGGGTCGCAAACGATTATACAGGGGTCAAAATTGAAAAGTGCGTCCAATGCGTTGAATTGCATACCAAATTGTTAGTATGATTCCAAGGATTAAAAAAATGGTATAGTTGGGTTAATAACCTCATATATAGATTCTGTCATCTGATTGGTTAAAAGTGGAGGCATAAATTCAATAGCTGTCAAGAATGAACCAAAAATGAACTTATGCCCTGGGAGAGCGGGCATTTCTCATTCATGAACTATGACCGGGAACACCTCTTCCCAGCATAGAGACTGCCGTACGGGCTATCCATCCCGTATTATGATTTTATAACATATTGAAGCTGGTGTAAGAGATTGAAATACAGGCGCGAAACTCGCAAGGGTCACATTTCTGTGTGTGAAGCAGACGATCGCTTTAGGGATTTTGTATTCACATTGACCACCACAGTGCTGGTCAGAGCCGGTACAACAAACACGAAACAAGGGCAACGAAATGGGCTGCTGACAGCCAGCTTTGAGCTTGTAGATGACGAAGGTCTTAAATGAATTCCTAGACGCAGCTGATAGTGCTAATACCCAAACGGTAGGTAAAATACGCCGTGAAGATATTCGAGGATTTGACAGAGGTGACGACCAATATGCAGGCCGTGGAAAGGTTGCCGAATTCGGAGTTCGATAACTTGCTAGGGAAATCATTCTACGCATCTGCCGACAGGAAAATGGTCACTTTGTATAGAAAAAAGTCGATGATGGCGATTCGTTTTGGACTCCAAAGTCACTTCCTCAACACAAGGAAAGTTGAATCATAGGTCATGAAGATTTTGCTAAATCTTCACGAGTTTTCAAGTTGTCGTCAGCAACCCTGAAACAGCAAAAGGTAAGGCTTAGTAAGGGTGTTGTAAAGCAAAAGAATCATATCGCCAGAAGACATGAGCCTTAATTCAAGAGTCACTGGATTTAAATGACCCACAAGGTCTACAGGACAGGTGTTACTGGATATAACGCTGTACTTTTGCAATCGTGGCAGGAAAAACTTACGAGACATGATGGGCCTTTTAAAAATGTTGACATGGAATGGAAGAAGTGGAACTTTTGGAATTAACCTTGTTAGGCTACTGTTCGCGTTTGTGTTTTTAATTTTGGTTTAATTGGAACACTTAAAAGTGGATCTGGAAAACTATCGGTAAGTTACACCCCCCCCAAAATTGGTGTTACTTAAACAATGGCCTACACATATTAGGCCTATGTTAAAGAATTGGCTTAGAATGTTCTTTTTAACCAATCATATGACAAGATCTATATATTCGGTATATAAAAAACAAATAATGGACTGCTTTTTATTCGGGACATAGTTGAACTATAGCCCTCGGTGATCTCGAAACCATACTATGCCCTCGGCTTACGCCTCGTGTCGGGGCATAGTATGGTTCCGAGATCACCTTGGGCCTATTGTTTCAACCATGCCCCTATAGCAGTCAATATTTGTATACTATCTCTGACTTACCCAAATGTAGTTATAAGCTGAAAACCGTTAATGTACGTGCAAGGTGAAATTTAACTTCCTATAGGGGTCAAATACTAAAAAAAAACCGCTTCGATTTCAATGGAAATGGGTCTCACATTGTTTGTAATGATATCACAAACAAAATAAGTATAGTTTGGACTAACAAATGTACTTATGTATAGTTACCAAGTTACACCCAACAATAAACCCCAGCCCCTATAGGGGTTAGGGACTACTATGAGGTGCGTAACTTTTTAATTTTTTGGTTTTATTTTTGTTATATATTTAGTATGAGTGAGTTGATTTGAATATTTTTCTTTTCTTTATTTGATTGCAAAAATTAGTGCTTTTTAGTAGTTTATTAACGTTGTTATTGTCTTATTTAGTTCTATTTGTGTATGTTTTTTTAAATCTTACTCTTTTATTATCATTTTAATTTAATCTTTAGTATCCATTGTGATTTTGGTTTAGACTTAGGTTTTGAGTTCTTAGTAAGTGGTGTGTACTTATCAAGTAGATATTAAAATTTCAATAAAAGTTATTATAGCATTATTTATATCATCATATTTAGATAAATATCCCAATTAATTTCAGAAATAACATTTTAGAAGCTCTGATATTAATAATGAAAGAAGTCTCTAGCAACTTGATAGTTTTTGCTTTATTTGAGTCTATTGATATCGGTTAAGTGAACTTTTGGAAGATGAGTCAGTTATAATTAATAGTAAGATACCACTATTGCTAAGATTATTGGTGAATATATTATTGTAATGTATCACTTTTATAAGAAGACGTGTTGGCTCTAACTTGTAGTAATGGGTATATAGCAGGAATATGAGTTTACTCATGTCAATTAAATTACTTCTACGCCTGACATTATCTTAAGGATATGGATATCTATATTGAAATCGCATACGTTAAATGGCTTTAGTTCATAAGCAAATTGCTTATTAGTTGATCAAAATGTTTATTAAATTCATAATACTATGCTGATTTGATGTCTGTAAATAACACCAGCAATATGTTTTTATCATTAGATTCTGATTTCAATAAAACAACATTATAAAGAACATTGCAACATAAAATCGGTTCTCTTTTATATTTATTATTTAAGCATAAATACCTACACCAACCTATGTGAGAATCAATTCTATACAGGTTCAAATTGGTGTTGTTTAGGGAGTGTTCATAGTTACAGCCAGGGGGGGGATGGAGGAATCAGGGGTGGGACACGAAATTTTTTAAAACATTGAGGGGGGGACACGAAAGTTTTGTGGACAGGGAGGACCGGGGGGGGACAAAATTTTTCTTTTTTTAAATAAAACTTTTGTGGAAAAAGATGATTTGAAAAATGAAAATTTGTGTTTTTTATGAAACTAAATACAAATTTGTTTTTAACCATTTGAATAAGATGATCTCATAAAAGAAAACTTATTAAGAGGTTATGGTGTAAATAGGCTAGAAAGATGCTAGCTATAGACTATGAAAAGGCAGCTAAATTTGTTTGTAAATCTTTTAACTCAGTGTATAATTTCAAAATATAATATCATCCTGGAAGTTGTAGATCGTATAGTTTTAATATGCACTGTCTACAAAATATCACATTAATGTTTTGCACATACAGAGACAAACAAGACGAGTCCTTAAAAAGGACAATCTTCTGCATTTAGTGCACATTTGTGAAATGAAACAAACAAATGGTTTTGAAAAACCACTATATTTTAATAAATACTATGCAAGGCAACAATCATAATGATCAACCTTTATTGTGAAACAAAAGACATTCAGTTAATGTTAATTTTTCTGATACATCTGGTTTATTTTGAAGTAGAAAGTCAACAATGCATGGAACACCAAGCTCAGTTTACCATACCTCCCTTTTAAAGGGAACTTCTTATCTATTGCAAAATGCCAAATCCCTATGTTGTAGTAATATCTGCCATACATTTGCTGTACAAAAGTTGTGCCTGTTTACGCCCTCATGAAATTTGTCTGCTATGAATAGTTCCATGCTATCATTGTTAAAATATACATACAAAAATGTTTCTGTACCAATTGTTATTATCACATGGAGTGTATTATTTTTGATATAAAAAAAAAAAAAATTGGCTATAGAAGTTGCCCCTCTCCGCTACAGTTAATTGTTCAAGAACATTTGGGGGGCAATCTGACCCAACCAATCAGAAAACTGGTACAATAGGGCTCCTTTTAGGTAGGACTAGTCTCATATAGTGAAAGCAGGGAATGTCCTATCACAGTGGTGGCAAGTAGGGTATGTTATATAACTGACCAGGGCCATGTATGGAACTATGAGACTCTTGAACTCAACAGAGAGTATCAGTAACAGCTGAGAAAATGGTAAACAATAGATGGGCCTTGTACACACAATGAAGAACTGAGTACCACTGCATTAGTGTTTAGGTCAATCAGGATTAATCTATCTTCGGCCTGGCAGAAGAAAAAGACAAACCCATGAGTTGTAAAACTGAAGTTAATAGCAAATCTTTTTTTTATTAAGTACAGTAGCATGTTGCCGTTCAAATACCTGACATACCCACTGTTGTTACACTACAAGTAGCTTTCATGTGAAATGCATCATGTATGACAGAAAATTCAGCATAATCATAAAGTGTGTGATTTTATGACTGCCCATTGGCCCCAATTTGAATGGCGTGTATTAACTTTTCACAGGATAAATGATGGTCAACAGTAACTAATTTTGATATTACATAGCACAACTGGGCAATTTTATTTAATAAAAAAAGGTAAAGTGTCGTGCCGAGCAAGCTCTGCGCAAGTGTCCATCTCTCTTTCCTTAGCTTTTGGCCGGATTCCTCCATATTATTTTCGCTGTGGGGGGGTTGCGCCATCCTCCCGCAGCATAGCGAGTCCTGGGGGGTGGACCTTTCCATCATTGAATAATGCTGGTAGTGCCGTAGTGGTACCCAGGAGTAATTGAGGTAAGCGCTTTACTCACGGGCAGAACACTTGCTTGCATTGGGACTCGACCAATGACCTTATCATACTTTAGGCCCTTGTATATTGTATCCATGCTGGGAACCATGCTCACCCATAGGCCAGATCAAAATTTAAATCAGAGCATTAAATATAAAGGGTGATATGAAAAGGTGGCATATATTACAGAATTATAAAATAAATGAGTTTTGGGCTGTGCCATCACAATATAGGCAAAAATGTAAAAAGTATCCATCTGAGAGCATCCGCGGTTTGCAGATTTTACATACGTACACCCAAAATTCAAGACTGATATAATAAAAAATTGTGTATTATGATCATCATCATGCTAGCATCTTAAAGTCCATGTCCGATCGCTATATGGCCTCGTCCCCAGAACCCCAGAGTTTACCGGAAGTGGTCCAAATGTTGGTATCAGAAGAAAGCTTACTATTTTCCATCATTTACCCTGTGAATCTAAGCTAAAGGATGTTTGGTTGGAAGTTGAGAGTGAAAATGTGCCCATTTTGGTCGCCGCAATATTAATTTTACACAGTACGATAGGACTTACAAAATCACGTTTTTAGCTCTCACATCAAACGTGGATTGAAATATCGCCGTGAAACTTTATCAGTTGATTTTTTGGGGTGAAAGCCAATCTATGCAAGATGTAAAACTTTAAAACTTAAATCGGGGCTCTTTCCTCCTTTAAATTAGGCCATCCAAAAAAATTTTTACTACCAACTTTCCAATGCTTGTTGTATTGATCTTTATTACTTGAGAAGGCATTTCCCACATATTCCTTGACCAACAACCACCTATATGTTAAACGCAACTCAGCAACGTCAAAGACACTGATACAGTTACAGTGCTCCCACCGTGCTCATTTCACTGAAAAATAGATCATTTTGGCCTAAGTAAAGAAATAATCTAAAGTTCATAAATGTTCATCTCTTCAAGATAAATGATAACTGAGAGCTCTCTGAAGGCCACTCAAATATACTAAAACCCAAGAACTTCGGGGGCCCAGCCCCCTGGAGCCCATCAGGGCCCGAAAGTGGAATCCTGTACCCCACCCATTTTCTCGCGCTACGCCGTATGGGGCACAAATTTAACATCTTACCATCTTACTACCACTTTCCAATTGCTTGTATTGATCTTATTACTGGAGAAAGGGCATGTCACAATTTCCTTTACCAACAACCACCTATATTTTTACGTGATTCACAATATATGTCAAAGACACTGATACAGTGGCAGTGCTCTGACATTGCTCAGTCACGAAAAAGAGAACGTTTGTGGTCCGAAGTAAGCGCAATAATAGTGGGGAAAAAGAAGTCAGCGCGTCAAAATAATGAGATAACTAGAGCTCTCTGAATGCACTCAAACATGTTAAACCCAAGAGCTTCCAGGAGCTCAGCCCCCTGTATCCCCCGCCAGGAACCCAAAAGCGTGACCTGTCCCCCACCCATTATTACTCATGCTACGCGCTCAGGCACCACTTTAACATCTTGGCCTAGGCACCAATCCACTACATAGAGCCCCGGACAAAAACATGGTCATACCTTTTGTGACCAATTCGCTAACAGTGACGAGTGTTGTACATGTTAGGATCCTTATTGACTAAAAATGCGAGAGATCGGACCCCTAACACTATTACGCCCACCTATCATTGATGTCTACCAGTTCTTGCGTAAAGAACCTAGTAAAAGAGTCACAAATATATTTTGATTGTTTGAAGTAGTCTTTTAAAAAGAGGTTAATTCTCTCCAAAAGGCTCTGGATTATTCAGTAGCAATAAGAACAGTTACCACTGCCATGTGCATTAGAAATTATCGTCCAAGATAAAAATCATTCTCCTTCAATGGCAGCTTAATGAAGCTAAGGGAGGGCAATGGCGAGTGGCTGAGCGGTCTAAAGGCGCTGAACCGTCTGCAGAGTATAAGTCGACCGAGCGGCCCGGTTCGAGCCGCCGCAAGAGTCGGGTTTCTTGTGTCATACCAATAGTTCTTAGGTCGGAACTTGCATAATTGCACAGTCAGTGTGAATTTGAATATCTCCTCGCTCCCACCATTGCATAAAATGTGCATGTTTATGCAATGAGTTCCCGGCGCTATGGTTCGGAGATTCATTTAAAGCTGTTGGTCCCGTATCATGGGAGTCATTCCTGAACACGTAAAATTGCAGACCTCATCGAAAAATTAGGGACCATCCATGGGTCTATGTTACCTACACTCATCAATCTAGGTACCAGGGTCCCGTCCAACCCGGCACTAGGCCAGCGTGGATGGGTAGGCCGAAATTCCACATGGAAACATGTTGAGGCTTCCCAACAGTGGACAGACAAAAAGGCTGATGATGATGAAGGGAAGCAATCCACTCTCTGCGCCTCAAAAGATGATGTCTGGGATGATAAACCAATTTATGAATTGTAAAATTGAAAATATTCGAGGGGGGGGGGGGACATGAATTTTTTTCTACTAGTCGGGGGGGACATGAACTTTTGAGCAACTGAGATAGGGGGGACTTTAAAAAACACGTTACAAAAGACGGAAATCGTCCATCACCCCCCTGGCGTAATAATGAACACTCCCTTATATTATGATTTTATTAAATTTCCTCATTTGTTAAATAGTTACATTTCTCATTAATATTAATAGCAAATTATTATCATGGTTCAGTCTATAAAGTCATTTTGTGGTTAACCTTGCATGGGATTACTATGTGCAGCTTTTACATGTGGCATGCCACATTAAAAGTTCTCTATACGCGCGCGTAGCTGGGGGGGGGACCCCGGGGAATTTTGGAAATTTTATTATTTTTTATAGGTTAGAGAGTATTTGCCGCATTTGCTGTCTTGTCGCATTTTTTTTTTTTTTCAACGGGGGGTGGGGGGCTAGGGACTGATCCGCCATTGCAGGCGGGACGCCCGGGCGGGGGTAGGCCTAGTAGGCCTACAAATAAGGGATGCTAGGGGAGATGTTTCCCCCAACCCCACAAAAGTGGGGGCATTCCCTTGTCCTGTCAACGATTGACGACAGTTATGGTTAATAAGTTTTATAAAAAAAGTATGCTGCAGAAATTCTGAAACTTAGTAAAGTATCCTGAAAGTTAGTAATCTCACTAGTTCTCAGCACGCTCGCTTGGATGATTGATGGTCCGGACGACACAAAAAAGTCCGGACAAAAGTCCAGTCAACATAATACCCTGGATTTTACCTTCCGTCAAAACAAAGTGGTCCCAGGCATACCCATACAATTACACATGCACTTTCCTACCTGCAAAAAATCCTACTCCATAAATTCTTACCTTTTATACGACAAAAACACCACACCCCATGTCCTTTATCATTCCACCTCACTACATGGATTTATCCTACATTTGTGTCAACAGCTGTGGCTAAGTTGTCGCACTACGTCCTTACTGACGTACACAATGCGATCGGTGTTTACCCACTCGTAGTTTTATCTGGCTACACGTACGATTGCGTCTACGTCTGGGTCATGGTTGTACGATGCGGGAGAATGTACCAGGTTGCGAGCTCATTGAAATTTTACGGAATGCTGTTTGTACATCCCTTCCTATTGGCATTCGGCATGCACCGCATTCGGCACAAAATATTTTACCCAACTGAATATGTTTGCAATAGTTCTACAAACCCGGGATGCAAAAGCATAGCAATGATTCGAATTTAACTTAACAGAACAAGAAAAAAATGAACACCTCTTAAAACAAACCAATTAATCATGACAAAAGACATGCACCCAAAAATAGCAGGGAGCAATGGAAAATGAGCTGACTCAAGGGGTTTCCTGAGGGACCCGCGAATGACATTTGATAGTTTTACGACTAACGATAATAATTTTTCGTCTCATATGTTTCGTAGGGCCTATTTGTCTAGGCGTTTTGGATGTACGCGTTTTTATGTTTTGATTAGAACAAGTAAAAATTTTCCCTTTTAAGTATTACATATCCTTAGCTAATTACACAATAAAGTACTCATAATAAATTCATTTAACCCTTTATATGCTAGCCATCATTTTGCTTTGCCATATCTCTATCCGGTGTTTTCAAAACATCAGACCTCGAAACAACATCACCCCAAGACCTCGAATACTCAGACCCGGATAATTCCCTTCCGGGCTGAGGTCTGTTGTTTCGATGTCTGATTTTCGAACCCCCCCCCCCCCGGGTGTTTCTCGAAACATCAGACCTCGAACCAACAAACCTCAGACCCGGGAGTGAAATTACTTCCGGTCTGATGTTTCGAGTCTGAGGTCTGTTGTTTAGAGGTCTGATGTTTCGAACACCATCTCCATCCCCCACTGACAAACCAATGGGAAAGTTACTTTTTAAAAAAAAAAAAAAAAAAATATGACATACATACACCATTTATGTTCACATAGTAGATTGGGTCCTTTTACCTTTTTAACACTTTTTCATTCACTATATTTTGTGGAAAACAGGCCGTGTCAATTTATGTTTCCATTTTGTTCGCGAATTTGAAAATAATGTTTTGCCCCTAAGTTTTGTTTTTGTGTGAATGTGTTGTGGGAATCTATTGATTGCTTGTTATTGTCTTATGACCCTCGCATGTTTGTTATAAATGTCGTGCACACAATCTTTGGGCAAGTGGGGGTGGTTGCCATGGAACCATGCCCCAGACTGAGTACTGAAGTAGGAAGACATGATGCCTTTGTCCACTTAAAAATACATGGGGACATTTCCAGAAGAAGGGGACTCAGGTTTTTTCGAACCGTTTTTTTTTTTATTCTTGTTCATCTTTGGAATGCTTATCAATTTATTAGATCAACACCTGACGTGAATAAGCCGAATACCCAGTCGTCGATAACTAAGACCATTCACAGACATTATGTTTGCATTTTCTTTCTAGCATGACAGAAAACCAAAGTCCTGCTTTCTATGGGGATGATTATGAAAGGACGACAAGTTCAAAACATAGGTTTTGGTTTTCCTTGTTACTTGTTTGTCCAATACACTCTTCGAACGTTCTCGGTAACGTCTTCTATAACCGCATCAAGTGGCAAATTGCGTGGAGAGTTTGTATCCTCAAAAAATCTCCTCCTGTCCCTTTTTATATCCCTATATATTATATTGATCATATTATATATTATACCTATATATTATATTATCCGTTCATGAAAAACCCTGACATTTTATCACTAATTTCACCGCGTATCCAGACCTTGCTTTTGAGGGGGAACCCGCGAGGAACCTCTAATAGCAGAAAATGGGCTGATTTTTCATGTTTGGCGAACCCCCGGGGCGGGGGCGTGCGCCCGAATCTTCCCAACACCAAGATACGCCACTGAATTTAACCCAAAAGCGTTAGTACTTTGGGATAATGATGGGGGGATATGGTCAATACGACATCCCCCCATGTTTGACGTCCCCGTCATGTGATAACCTCATACTTTACTATGAATGGGATGTGAAGAGTACTGGGAATAAGCCTACTAATGGGCTGTCAAGTCCCTGACTCTATTTCTATTTGTTCATAGTTTGATATAAGTGACTTTTTATAATTAAGTTAAAAATGAACTGAGTTTTTGAGTTTTTGACAATTAGGTTGAATGTTACGTGTTCCATTGTTTAACGCCAAGGTAAGATATAGATTTACCACTAAATTCAAGTTTAATATGAGTTATTTGAAAGTCCGAAGCATGTCTTGTAGGATCAAGTGTGGAGGGTACAGGTTATTGCTTTACAATTGGAACATGACTGTACCATATTTAGTTTAACCAATCCTTATTTTTATTTGATTGTATTTACAAATAAAGGATTAAATGCGCTTTCTGTAGTCATTCTTGCTCCTGCTCTCATGCACGCTTTTGCGAATGTCAGTTTTTCAATTTCGGGAAAAAAAAATTGCATATACTTGCCCATGCCTGATACCATAGATGTCGGTGTGTAGAGAAAACAGTGTTTTATAGAGACTAAGAATGTCAGTTTCAAGGTAGAAAATGTTTTACTTTAATTATCACTTCCAATACTATACTATACATGTCTAACCTATCCGCAATGTGAGTTCCAGGTAAGGTTTTGGTCATAGTGATTCCAATTTAAAAGCATTTACTTGTGTAGTTTTATTCTTCATTGATTGAGATATTCAAATGTTTATTTAGTTTATTTTATTTTGATGCCAAAAAGCATGTAGTTAGTTTTCTAAAGATTATTTAAAATTTATTTGACTTGAACCAGGTGTTTAGTTTTTACGAATACATTAGTTCAATGGTTGTATCATTTATTAATATGCCTGATGTTATGTAAATCACTGGTATCATCTGCATATAATATAAAAGACAATCCGTGAGCAGCATTTGGAATATCATTAACAGAAATGATAAATCCCAAGGGTCCTAAAATAGAGCCTTGAGGCACACCGGTTTCCAATATATTTTGTGGTAGATTTGTGACTATTGTAATCAACAAACTGCGTTCTGTTTATGAAGTAATTTTTTAACCAATCCAAGACAATACCTCTGAAGCCATAGTGATACATTTTAGCTAAGAGGATGTCATGTCATGACCATATTAGTTTAAAAATGGTAAATATTAAAAAAACCAAAAAACATAAAAAAAATCATTTATTTAACAATTTTGGTTCTATTTTTCGTTCTAAATTGCAAACTTTTTAGCTAAAGCGCGCATATTATATCTTTATTCATAAATTTCCATCAACGTCATTCCCCATGTCAACAACAAATTAAAAAACTATTAAAAACCTGATAGGCATATTGCAATGCATCATAGACTTTGTTCAAAACACCTCTGCAAAAACCTAGACCAAGGGGTCGAACGGTCACAAAGATGCCATTAGAATTCTGTGAGCACCCACTATTCGCGTTGTTCAGTGGTTCCTTTATCAAGTATAAAGTTAATATAGCAAAGCAGGTGCAACGAGAGATATTTTGAGGTGCAATCTCCAATTTATTAAACCAGTTTTTTAATTTAATATTTAAATGCTTACCAGAGATGTTGAATCAATCCCATATGCAATGGCATGCCCTTTACTATACTATACTCATATCCAGTACCTTTTAGGAATAAAACGTGTTTCCAGAAGTACCACAAAACATTGCACATTCATGATAAATATTTCTCAAGACAACACTTTGTGGGATATTGTGTCATAATAGTAAATCATGTAGATTATACACTCAATAGACTCCCTACCTTTATTAGTCTAGCATAAATGCCTTAAACTTAGAGAGAAGAAATTGCGAATTTGATTTCTTATACTGCAATATACAACATAGGCTGAATTCGTATTTGCTCCTATACGCAATTGAATTGTCACAATTTTTGTACAAAGAAACATTTTCTCAACTTAATCCTTTCAGATGGGGATATTTTTTAATGGAAATTTTTACATCAGGCAAAATCAGTACTTCGATTTTTTTTTAGGGACCATGATATGTGAAAATCAGGGCATCAGTGCACAAAATCAGGTACTTTCGATTTTTTTAGGGACACCTATAATGTGAAATCTCTCATCGCACCTTTGAACAGCAACGAACCATTCCACATAACCAAACTGGAACCACAGACACAGACAGATTACACATTCTTCATAATTATTTATCACGAAAGGCATTTGCACTCGATATAAATGAAATAGGTGTAAGGCTTGCGCTTCCAAACCCAGGGGCATGCGGTGACAGAGACTGAAAAATAGGGGGCTTTGGGTGAGAGACAGACAAATTGCCATAAAATAGGGGTTTTTTTCCGATGAAAATATGTGGGGTGTTTGGGTGACAACGATGCAAAAAGGGGTCCTAAAACATGCCTAACATATACGTGTCACTTGCAAAGGCTTGGAGATTACTATATGAAGCTTTTGCGAGTTGCACAAATTCGAAAATTGGATCATTATAGAAACTGTTGTTAGATAGGTGTCGGTTAGGACAGACCTGTGAACTCACTTAAGAAATAATGTAGTATGGCCATAAGGTAAATTGCTGACGTCGTGCTACTTTTCAAAGGTTGTTGTTCGACAATCAATATGCATGAAAAAACCTTTTTCTTCTTTTCTTCGTTTTTGTCAAATTATACCTTATAATCTATATTTACAAAGTCTTAAGATGTGTGTTCCTTTAGGATTGAAAACGACATCTTACTTATTGGAATAGTTGAGTGGCTGGTCTAAATTTTTACATTTCACATGGTAAACTACTGCTATTGCTGCTGCAACTGGTCGTCATTAAAGAATATTAAGCACATTTTTTTTGAAGATCGCCCCCAATTTTTCAATAATTGAGATTTTTAACACGGTTAAACATAACCTGTGAACGTTAAGTCAGAAAATGTCTGTGTACGTGTGTCACAAACGAAGGAATTTTGTATTATATCGGGATCCCCGATAATACTTCAACGGCTGCTGGAAATGGCCTTCCATGTGAAATAGCCGGGAATAGCGCTTTGTACGTTGGTCTACGCTCCATCCATTAAGTTGCTTTTTCTCTCTAATAGCAAAGAGTGATTTCCACTCTTTTATATTGACTACAGGCCCACTCTGAAAGATGAATTTTCACACCTTTCAAAGAATACTTTTTGGCTCCAATTAAACAAATGATAAATTAATAATTAAAACAAATGATAAATGATAATCATTTTGTCAATTAATCAAGATAAAAATTTGACCCAAAAAGTTGTGTTTCTTTGCAAGGTGTTGAAATTTCCCTCTTTTCAGAGTGGGCCCTGTAGTCACTCTTCAAGAGTAAATCCCTCCTTTTGCATTTAGAGAGTTGGTTCCGGCAAGTCAAGTTAGGGGTTTTCTTCTCGAGGTGACACTATTTCATCATGATGGACGACATAAACGTAAGCATTTCCAGCTCTGTCGTTAAGTCCAATCTCTGGGATCCCAATTCTAATTACAAAATCGCTTATTTTATGATAATCCCATTTCTTAGCATTCCTCGTTCGCAGGTATATAGTTTCCTAGACAATTACCAACGTAACTGTGCCAAATATCCAACTTTGAAATTGGGGGCGCTCTTCAAAAAATGGGCCTATATTGCTTAATGTGGTGAAGTATTAAATTGAAAATGGCAAAATATGGCTGGTATGTTATAAACATCTATAACACTTGGGCACTGAGGCCCCCTAGCTGCTTCCTGCTCTACATTAGATTTCCACAATATCCTTTGTAATGTTAAGCATTATTTGGAGTTGCAACAGCTCTAGCCTACTCTTTTTTAAATGGTGTAAATAGCACCTCAAAGACACACAACGTGTGCCACCTGTCAGCGCAGTAACCAACACAACAGCCAACATATACAAGTATTTGCACCTTAAGGTCCAAAAATGGGCCGTTCCAAAGATGGTAATGTCCCTCAAAGCTGCTTCCAGAATATGGTCCTTTCTCAGCTCAATTTCCCACAATTGTTCAGCAAGACATGGTGGATGTAAAACATTTAGACAATGGGAATGATGTTTGTTATGATAGACTGCACAACTGCATTAATAAAATGGCATTGTTCAAAAATATAATGTGAAGAACAGTGAGATTACTAGAAGTTCTTTCCCTTCAGATGTTCAGCATTAGGCCTACTATTTGGATTTGTAACACCTACCATATTTATAAATGTTGTCAAATACACACCGTCCACTCACAAAGTGTTCCACAATGCGCAGCGACAGCACAGCTTAATACTAAATCATTATATAACCTCAGTACAAATTATACGTTTTAAAGATGGTAAAGGGATTATTGGTGATTTGCTGTATCAGAAATTCTAATAAAAAATCATCAAAAATCGGATTCCACATCAATTTTGAGGTCGTCCGATAGGAAAGACCTTAATATCAGCATTAATCCGTCTTTCGTCGTCGGCCGGTCGTCGGTGTGAGCTTACTTCCTTGTTAACAAGATCTGTACATCCACACAGGCTGAAACTTGGTGGAAGGATGCGGGGCTACAGATTTCTCGAACTGATTCGATTTTACATCAGTCTATTATGCATTCTAAGTACCTAATTTAAATAATTAATTAGCAATTGTGAACCTATTTTCATGATCTTCATTGACTCTTTTTGTGTTAACAAAATATTGGAGCCTCTGTACGTCCACAGGGCTGAAAACTTGGTGGAAGGATGCGGGGCTACAGATTCTCGAACTTTGCATAATTAATTAGCATCTCTGACCTATTTTCATGATCTTCATTGACTCTTTTTGTGTGAACAAAATATCTGGAGCTCTGTACGTCACACGGCTGAAACTTGGTGGAAGATCGGGGCTACATATTTCGACTGTTCGATTTACAAGTTTACTCTATATATGCATTCTAAGTTACCTAATTTTGCATAATTAGCATATTTGACCTATTTTCATGATATTCATGGCCCTTTTTGTGTGAACAAAATCTCTGAGATCTGTACGTCACCACAGGCTGAAACTTGGTGGCATGAACTGGTGCCGGGGCTACAGATATAAAACTGAATCGATTTACAACACAAGTTACATTCTATATACCTAATTTGGATAATTAAACCTTAAGCATATTTAACATATTTTCATGAATTTCCCTATTGAAACAAATTTTCGTGTGAATAAATATCTTGAGTCTTTACGTCACACAGTTGCTGAAACTTGGTGCATGGAAGGGTGCGGTCTACAGATTAAAAACTGAATCGATTTACCACTAATGCATTCTAATTACCCTAATTTGGAAAATTACTTAGCATAATTAACCTATTTTCATGATTTCTAGTGACACTTTTTCTGTGTGAATAAATTTTAAAATTGGAGAATGTACGGTCCACACAGGCTGAAACTTGGTGGAAGGGTGGTCTGTGGGTGTAGGGTGTGGTCCGGGGTATGGGTCCGGGGTATGGGGTGTGGTGTGGTCCTTGTGGGTTAGGGGGTGTGGGTCCGGGTAATTGGGACGTGGTCCGGGGTTGGGTGTGTTGGTTTGGTGTCTGGGGGTGTGGGTCGGGGGAATGGGGTGTGGTCCAGGGTTTTGGAGATGTGTGGTCCCTAGGGAGTGTGGTCCGGAGTATGGGGTTGTGGTCGGGGGGTGGGGGTATTGCCCGGGCTGGACACTTGTGAGGGGTGGGTGTGTGGTCCGGTGTAGGGGTGTGGCCTGGGGATATGGGGTGGGTCTTGGAAGTATATGGGTGTTGCCCACGGTATGGGGTGTGGTCCAGTGGGTTTGGTTCGCTTGGTAGGTTCTGGGTATGGGGTGGTGATCCAGTATGGGGTGGGGGGTCCCGGGGTATTGGGTGTGGTCCCGGTGTGTGCTCCGGGGGTATGGGGATGCGGGTGGGGATGTGGTCCGGGGTCTATGGCATCATGCATGTGTGTCGTCGTGTGTCCCGTCAGTCATCGTTTGGTTCGTAACCAGTTAATATTTTTTTGTACATTACGTATTGTCCCTGTTTCCTTGATTCACAACTGTACTGATGGGTGGGGGGGCACACAGTTCCCGGACATGGTTTCCTAGTCATATGAGCACTGAAGATGCCAACGACAGTGGTGAACCATAATGTACGTAGGCCTACTAATTTGACATCACTTTGGATTCTATGGTTCGAGAAGCATATCGGACGACCTATTTGGTACTGCCATCGCCCTATTTTTTGTAAGAGGTGAAGGTATCCGAACCCCGATCCGAACACAACCCTGCAAGTTTTAAAACCAAAAGCAACCTAATAAGGACCCATAATCGGATCTTCTGTCCACCCTTTTTCTAAACAACAAGAGATTTCTTTGAACACTGCTGTTTTCTTCCTTTTCCTGTCATTTTTTTTTCAGTTGCAATATATAGGCCTACCTATTAGAGTCCCTACAGCCTTAATCCTTCATTTGTTAGCTATTTTCCTGCTTTATTTTTAATATTTCCAACTCTTTCAGGTGGTCACTGATGATCAAATGTCCTCTCCAGACAGCAGTTTTTCATCCCTGGTGATTTTTTTAGAGATGTTACTACTGAAAAGCCTGCCTTTATGGGTGACTAAAAATCAAAGACCCAAGACCCAAGAACCCAAGAACCCCCTCAACTATAAACAAGCCCCCCTCACAACTATAAAACAAAGAACGGCCCAACTCCAATGTCTATTCCTTGCATAATCTCCTGCCATATACGTTGACATAGGGCTACTTAACCCATTATTACGTAAAAATGAAGTCCCCTAAATAATGAAATTCCTGCCAAAACCAACCTTCATGTCTCCTTAATTGTTAATTATGGGATTGGATTCATTATTATTGACTTGATAATTTTAGGGGGGTTTATTATTGCCATGCCCGATATCAAGCGATACCCCCCTTTCTCGTGATCTCTTCAAACTTGCTACTTCTGGTAACTCTGAAAAAAAGCTGTTTTTTGATTGGCACCATTTATTTTCTCTCCTTCTCACAAGTTTCTCTCAAGTTTTTTTTCGATGCTAGACAATGTGAATGATAGAGTCGAGGATGCTTCGGAAATCATATCAAGGCATAAATTTGATTGACCGGGTGAATTGAATGCATAATTATTTTCAATGGCAGTTTTCACGCTTAAAGGGATTAGCAGCGATTTGCTAATCCGGAACATCGAAAAAATCATCAAAATCATATTTTTTAATTTTTTGTCACTAGGCATGGATAGCGCACATAACCTGCAAGTGCTTAATTCGCTTGAAATCCATGTAATTAAAGACAAGGTAGTACTTTTTATCTGTTTCTGTAATTGTATACGTGCGTATCAACATTCCGACTTGAGATCAAAAAAAACAAAAAAAAAAACCTTTCCCGGTGAATATCACAGATTTTCAGCGTGATAGTGCATGTGCACCATGATCAATAGTTTTGACCTCAAACACAAACATTCTTGACTTTTGTTTATTCTGTGTACTGGAGTAAACCACAATCCAAGCTGTTTTCATGCAGATTTTTGGACGGCGTTGCTGTATGTCTATTTGCGGTAAACGGTATGAACAAATTTTCCTTCTTCATCCTCAATACTTTATTTTTTTTCACTATTTGGTGGTTTTGTTTCTACATGAAGCAGTTGTATGGAATTGTACAACACTTCTCTCCGATTATAAGTTTAAATATAAAATGCATTTCAGCATGTTTTCGATTTTCTTTCAATTATCGCTGCTAATCCCTTGTAAAGTAACAGAATTACAGTTTTAAAAGTAATTTGAAGAAAATTCTTGAAAAGCTTGTTTCGCTGTAAACAAAGCTTGTAATATTTATGGTGGCAGGTATCTAACAGTGTTGACAACAAAAACAGTTAGTGGTTCTGTCCAACTTGAATATGTTTATTCGCGGCGCGGCGGCGTCGGCTATATGGTCAACCCAACCACCAAGCTGCTTTGTGGCGCAATCCTCAGGTGGGTCATTTGCATAAACATCATAAAATGCACGTTTTGTACTCGACCTCGTCATCTCCGCTCCATACACATCTGGTTACCATAATGATTTGGGGATCACATTGCCGGATCATGCGCCAAAACAGCTTACACACACGTGTATACCAGTGTTGGTAAATAGTGAAGTATATGTGCGTAATTTTCACCAGGATCGTGCACTTCTGGACCAAAGCATGAAACTTGGCACAGGCATTCCTTAGGGTATAAGGGTGCGCCAAAAAATTCCGATCACAATAATGACGTCATGGCCACGCCCCCTTTTATACATATTTCGTAGTAATGTAAAAATCATTACTTTCAATAATCATGTGCAATTTTTGTATCAAATTCCAAGCCTGAGACATGTAGAGTGCTGAAATGATCTAAATATTTGAATGTTTGGCAAGTAGAGGTCAGTGTGGGGTCATGGGAGTCATAACTATAATTCTTATCACAGAATACCGCCGTTAAAAACAGGAGAATACGTGAAGCACAGGTATTTATTTCCTATTCTCAACACTGAGAAAATACAGGGTTGTCAAAAAGATTTCACTCGATTTCAGAAAATATTTAAAATATTAACAAGTTTAGAAATTGTTTTTACACATGAAAACAATAGCTCATTAATCCACTCTCATTGTAAAAAATCGAAAGTTTACCTTTCGCATATTGTGGATTTGGTAATTAACGGAAAGGCGCCAAAAAACCATATTGTCCCGGTTGTACAATTCATGTCCACAGCATCAAGCTTTTAGATTTACTGTCAAAGAGGTTCTATATAGATAAGAGAGGCAAAACGTTAAATCTTTAGAAAGTCAATCGTCTCGCATGTTTTGCCGACCACAAAGAACATAGAGTTACCAACAATAGAAAGCAAATGGCTGCCTCCGCTTACTGTGGGTGCCGCTTAACGCTTTGCATATACACTTCGGAGTGATACAGAATTGATGTATGTGTTAGAGGTGGCCAGTTGTATAATAGTTACCTGGATCATTGGTCTCAAGACTGCTTTTTTCTCATATGCAATGCGGGGGCGCTTAGGTGAAAAGATGTATTCATTGAGGCGGTTTATTTAAATCAAGACGAACTGACGTGTCTTTTGTCATTCGTTGTTGTGGCCCTGGGTAAGGACAAAATTTAAAACCACCCAAATTCACCCAACATCCAACACTGATATTTTGCCGGATGGTTTTGTATCGAATTGAACATTATGTTGTATACAAGCACCCAAACTAATATTATTCAGTCCGTGCATATTCCAAAATGTCACGCGCCCAGCCCGGACGACTGTTTTTGAATGGGCTTCACCCCTTGGTTACTGTCACCTCAATGCTTATAACTTTTTTTCTACTTACGTTAAAAATGCATAAATCACTTTTCTATTAATAAATTTTTTTCTTAAACAATAGTCAAATAGAGTAGCGTAACAGGGACAGGGAAAGGGACCATTTTCCCTCCCCCTGTCCCCAGGGTCTGGCCAGGAATAAGCTTAAGCTATACCGGTAAAGCTGGAAAGTGAGAAAATTAACAACGCAGAAAGGGGAGTAAAGAAACGAGTGGAAAGGGAGACGAAAGGATGAGATCCCAAAGGGAAAGACAACGTTGAATGTTTTTATGTCAAATATTGATTTCCACAAAGTGCCCCCCCCCCAATCGGGGGCAGATTATGAAATGGCGTCGGTGAACAAAATGGTGGGTCCAAAACGTCTGTATTGCATATGGATTGCTTACATATTTACATTCAAGTTTCCGCTAAAGCATATTTGAACAATTTCAAACATTCAAAGTTTGGGTTGTATAGATTCCTATTTGTTATTGTATTTCATTCAGATATGAAAATTTGACATTGACCTTTTTCTTGATATTTAAGAATATTCCAATAGAGTATCGTAACAGGGACAGGGGCAGGGGACCATTGTTCCTTCCCTGTCCCCCATCCCCATGGGTCTGGCCAGGAATAAGCTTAAGCTACCGGTAAACGGGAAAGTGAGAAAATACAACCAGAAAGGGGAGTAAAGAAAAGAGTGGAAAGGGAACGAAAGGATTGAGATCCAAAGGGAAAGACAGACGTTTGAAATGTGTGTTTCGGTTCAAATATTGAATTCCACAAACAAAAGAAGTGTTGCCCCCCCCCCCAATCAGATTATGAAGGCGTCCGGTGAACAACTGGGGTCAACCGGCTGTATTGCATAGGATTGCTTACATATTTACATTCAAGTTTCCGCGAAAGCATATTTGAACAATTTCAAACATTCAAGTTTGGTGTATAAGATTCTCTTTTTGTTATTGATTTCAAATAATGAAATTTGACATTGACATTTTTCTTGATTTTGAAGGTTTGCACCAGGGTATCAAATCAAGTAAAGAATGTGTCATGTGTGTCATTATGTTACTTCTTACTTCTTGTGGTAGACGCATCCCAAAGTCTCTTTGGACATATTCCACAACAGTGATTCCGTGGACAGGATGAAAAACAAAAAAATCGGTACCTAAGTCAACATAACTTCTCATGCAAAGTTCAAATCAAAAATTAAAAATTTCTCTAGTAGCTGAAATAGTCTTGTTTTATATGTGATAGCCAATACTTTTGGTAGTTTTTTCACTGTTGTGGAAAAATTTAAACAAAACGAGTGGAATTTTTTTTACTCACCCTGCAAAACTAAATAACATCCATGTGCATAATGAATGAAATCTCTTAAAGAAAAGACAAAGCAAAAACAATGAAAGAGCAGATTTTGAGAGTTTCCTTTGCGACTGTCAACAGCAGTATAGAACGTACTTGTTGGCCTCCACATAGGAAATGGCTCAGTGGAACTTGATTGGCAACATTTTTTATGGATCTTGTTGGACACCAGTCTTGTTAGAAGCCGGTATTGCTGTGTCTGAAACTACTTATTCAATTCTGAACGTTGGCACATGACAAGCACCTGGCGCAACCATCAAGTCTTAGGACTTTATTTTGGGCAAAGCTTCAATAGAATGCTTTGCAGCTCAAAAATCCTTTTGATGGATCCTTTTTCTAGATTTGGAGACTGTAGATGTTGTAACCTTGGTCAAGGCGGTCTAAATTATTTCAACACCGACCGGTGTATTGCTACAGTCTTCATTGTCATGCAGACAGTTGAAACGACAAGAGTATTGGGCTTTTGAGGTATGAAATATGTTATGTACTTTCAGTGCATAAAGGAACATCTTGAACAAGACTAAAGATGACAAAGAGCACCTCCTTCCAATACTGTGATATAATTTCTTGATTTCATATATTGCTTGATGTGATATTGATGTGCACTCGCTATCACCAAGAATTTCATGCTATACACAGAGTGCTCGGAGGCACTAGCACCCTGGTTCTTTGCCAGGAACCGTATGGATTTCAGCTCCATGCATTGAAATTATGAGATATTCTGGGTTATCAAAGTTCTCCCGCATGTCCATCAAAATGCTCCAGCACCTACAGAGGCTTTGGTTGGACTGTTAGCTACTGCCCAGGTTGTTGACAAATCCTGAAAGCTATAATTGTAGATCTTGCTACCTGAAATATCCAAACCTCGCCACTCGCCACAGGATTTTTTTGCTCTGGACTTCGTGTGCCTCAGTGGCCTAACAGGCGGGGGGGGGGGGGGGGGAAAAAAAAAAAAAAAAAAAATGGCAAAATCATGCTAAATCAGCCATTTTTTAGCCCTCTGACCGGGAAAAATTGGTCTTTTGACACCCCTGAGAGGGAAAATTTCCCAAGACTGGGAAATTTGCCCCCTCAGAGCGGGCATGCCCGTTACGCCACTGGTGTGCCTTGAAAAGGTATCCAGTGACTGAGGATCCAGAACTTCTAATTATTCAGGTTTTTTTTTTAATTTTGAACAGTTGTATCTGAAGTAGACTCTGATAGAAGTATTAGACCAGTCAATTTAAATTCCAATCGCATTCTTGGTTTGCATGACAAGTCATAAAAAAATCCTTGTGGACGTACACACAAAAGTGTACTTTTTGAGTTACTCATGTTTTAGTAACAGTCCCTTTTGTAAAACTTTAATAGTTTCCTCAACAGATATGTACACATCAGGGCGATTAAGCTTAAAAAAAGAGATAAAAAATCAAACCTGTCGTCTTTTGGGTTTAACGGATTAGCAGCGACAATGCGAGAGAATCGAAAAAAAAATGTGGAAATGCATTTTTTTAACTTATTCAAATCAGGGATGAAGTGTGTACAATTCCATATTATCGCTTTAATGTTGAAACAAAATAACAAACCACCAAATATTAAAAAAACATGAAGTATTTGAGAGAAAATTTGTCATGACGGCGCGTCTCCCGCACATAGACATACAGCGACGGCATCTCAGAACATGCACTAAACAGCTTGATTGTGGTTAACCGTTACAACCAATTAAACAAATATCAATAATCTTTGTGTTTGAGGCAAAACTGCATTGATCATGGTGAAAAAATAATATCACCTGAAATCTGTGATATTCACCGGAAAGGCTTTGATCTCAAGTCGGATTGATACGCACATATAGAAATTACAGAATTCAGATAAAAAAAGAACTGCATTGTCTTTAATAGGGATTTCAAAGACAACCACTTGCAGGTTCTGTTCGACATATCCATGCCAGTAACAAAATATGAAAAAAGGGATTTGAGTGATTTTTCGATGTTTAGGATTAGCACAAACGCTGCTAATCCCAATCATTTTCCCAATGATAACGGTTGTGGATGTACGTTGCAGAAATATCTCAATTGCATTTGTTATTAATAAAATAGAAAAAACCTAAATGTTAAAAAAAAAAAAAAAAAAAAAAGACAAAAGTTTCAAATCGAAGTTATTACCAACTTCAAAAAATTTGCAATCTCTGTTTTAAATAACCATGCAAAAGTAGGGCAGGGGCTTGATAATGCCATGTTGGGAATGTACGGTCACAACATGTCACTTTTTGTTAATATCCATTGTAAAACGAATAGGTGCCTATTGTTACTGAGAAAACACATAGTTTAATTACCTTGATATGAAACAAACATCAAGTGATTTGGATGATTTTTATTTTGTACAATGTTGAATTGTTGACATAAGTATGGAACTTGCCCTTATTGTTGAGTCCATGTAGTGGAATTTGATACCAAATTTGGTGAAATTGATTCAAATGACCTCTAATGACCTGAATGACCTATGTGACCCCAAATGCTAAGATACCCTACTAAAAATATATTTAATGGAAAATCTGTATATTGCAGGCTTTAATTTGATACAACAACATGATTAGGTTTCTGGGAAGTTCCATTTTGACAATTAAGCAAGATGCAAAAAAAAGGGGGCGGGGCATATGACGTCATTTATGAGGTACGCTTTTTGGGCACAACTTCCAGTGTGTTTTGTACACCCCAGCAAGGAATGTACTGTGCCAAGTTTCTGCTTTTGTCCAGAAGTGCACGATTTTTATGGTTATCAACTACACTTAAGCGTTTGGCCAATACTCAGGTGACAGTTGCATTTTAAAAACACAAAATGCACGTGTTTGCTGTTTGGCGCCGCAATACTCAGGTGTAACATTGCATAAAAAACATTAAAATGCAACGTGTTTGTCTCGACCTCGTCAGCTCCGCTCCATACACAGCTGTGTGTGTAAAAGGATTGGGGGATCACCTCGGCAAAAAGCAAAATATGTTTCAAAATCTGTGTTGTTTTTAGCCTTAGAAATGCGGACAGCGATTATAGAGATTCAGTCATGATAGATTCGTCATGCAAAAAGCTGAACATTGCCGATGAGGATAAGGAAAATGGAGCATTTACATCTCAAAATAAAACTCACTGAGCTAACGATATCGACAAGGAAATAAAAGGAAGAAAGGAAGAGAAAACCACTCTGCTCAGTTGCACTTCTTCAAAGAAGGTTTGTTTATAGGTGAGGGGTTCTTTGTTTTTTAGTTGAGGGGGTCTTTGTTTTATAGTTGAGGGTTTTATCTTGTTTTTTTTGGTCTTTGTTTGATAGTTAGGTAGGTCTTTGTTTTATATGTTCGAGGGGTTTTGTTTATAGTTGAGGGGGTTCGTCTTTGTTTTATAGTTGAGGGGTTCGTTATTTTATAGTTGGTGGGTCTTTGTTTTATAGTGGATGGGGTCTTTGTTTATGTTGAGGGGTCTTTGTTTTATAGTGAGGGGTCTTAGTTTTTATAGTTGAGGGGGTCTTGTTTTATAGTTGGGGGTCTTTGTTTTAAGTTGAGGGGGTCTGTGTTTATAGTTAGGTGGTATTTGTTTTATGTGAGGGGGGTCTTTGTTTTATAGTGAGGGGGTCTTGTTTTATAGTGAGGGGGGGTCTTTGTTTTATAGTGAAGGGTGTCTTTGTTTTATAGTTAGGTGGGTCTTTGTTTTATACTTGAGGGGTCTTTCTTTTGTTTATAGTTGTTGAGGGGGTCTTGTTTTATAGTTGATGGGGCCCGTCTTTGTTTTATCAGTTGAGGGGGGTCTTCTTTGTTTTATCGTTGGAGGGGCCCGTATTTGTTTTATAGTTGAGGGGTCTTTGTTTTATAGTGGGGGTCTTTGTTTTATAGTGAGGGGTCTTTGGTTGTGGGTCTTTGTTTTATAGTCACCCATGCCTTTATTATACTTTGGAACTTAACTGGGATCTTGAATTTTCAATTTCCATTGAGTTTGTGTGAATCAGACGGAGACGTGAGACTCAATTAAGAGTGTCAAATAGTCCATCCGGGTAGTCCAGAAAGCTTAGGGAGGGTCATATTATGGCCAGGGGGGAATGGAGGATTTCAAATTGTTTTCGGCAAAAATTTTCGCGTTCCCCCCCCCCTCGCTCCGTTCAAAAATTTCACATTCCCCCTCTGATTCATGCTCATTCCCCATTTAAAAGTAATTTCCCCCTCTCTCGTTGATGAAAAATTTCAGGTTCCCCCCTTAGATTAACCCAAAAATTGTCGTGTTCCCCTAAAATCCTCCATCCCCCCCGGCGTAAATAATTACCCCTCCCTTAAAGGTGCAACGAGAGATTTCCATATCAGGTGGCCCTAAAAAATCAAAAGTTCTGAGTTTGCCCTGATGTAAAAGCTTTCATTCAAAAAATATCCCCATCTGAAAGGATAAGCTGAGAAAGGAAATGTTTCTTTGGGTTAACTAACAATGTGAAATTTCTAATTTCGTATAGGAGCAAATACGAAATTCAGCTAGGTTACATTGAAATATAAGCAATCAAAAACCCTTTTTTATTCTTTTAGGACATTTCTGTTATTATACTGACAAGGGGTGAAGAAATCTATTGAGTGTCTAATCATTTGTAATTACGATTATGACCACATTATTTGGGCCTCAAATCTCTCGTTGCACATTTAAAGGAACCCTGACCAAATCTGAAGTGCAAAAAAAAACCCCCCCCCCCCGGGGGGCCTCATCGTTTTCGAGTCACGTACGCGTACCGGAAATAGCAAAAATCCTTGATTGACATTCGCCATCCCCTAGTATATCACTGCATCGGCGTTTCGTGACTATGCTGATCAGTCAACGTAAATAATAATGACGTATACAAAACCTGTAGTCTAACACAATTCCTCGCATGTAGTTGAAATTCAGTAAAGTATGGCACGGTAAAATGTGTGCTGTGGTCTGCAGATGACGAAGAAAGCAGACGATGGGGAAATGGTAATTTTAATTACTACCACTGCATAGCGTGACACAGACAGTAACACCTAACTTGCAGTGATGCATGCAGAATTATACTCCGAAGTCCAAGTCTGGCACATACATTTGTCCATAACTCGGCAATTTTGCACGACAGACATCAGTGACCCCTCATTTTTTAAGTAATTAATATTCCGTTTCACTGAAAAACAATTTTAGTTAGAAATTTCAAATCAAATTTTCTTGGTTAACCCATCTGGCCAAAGACTAGATATGGTACCACATCGGTGTAGCCCCTCGGGGTCAACAACTTTGAGATGTGGTCAGCAGTATCCAACAGAACCAACACAACTAACGGGCGACAATGGGTGACAGGAGACAACAAAAATTAAGAAATTTCTACAAGAAATAGGCTCCACTTACCGATATCAAAGGGACTAATAACGGCTTGACCAAAGTTTCTACTCGTTTATCAACGATCACTTACTTGCAAAGGAAGAAAAAAATCGCGAAATTTTCAAATCCCAGGGTGTGTCAGCTATTCACATCGATTCACATGTCTGGTTTACCACAAAAATGGTGGCGATATCAGGTGATTCGGAAATGACCCCGGATATTCAGTAATGATTGTACTCTCTCCAACCTCAATACAGTGGTTTTGTGCGCGTGGGCTAAATTAACAAATACGCGTGCGGGCCGGTACCGCAAGAGAGACGGTTTCTGAACTTCGACGTCATATCCCAACAAAAATAATAGCACATTGGTTGATAATCGGACAAATCTACACTGGAGTACGCCACATTTTCCAGAAGTTTACGCTTTTTCCAGATCAATGGATCTAAAATAAAATAGTGCGGACATAATGGAATGGCGTGAGAGGTCTCTACACCTGTGGATGCAGTATTGGAACGGTAAGTGCCGCCGAAAATGGGACTTGCAAAAACCAGAATTTGATGTCATTGTTTCAGCAGGCTGGAGAGCTTTCGTAAGTACCATACTTCGCCACTACCAAAGGACCAATTTCAAATGGCACTTGAATTTCAAGGCCCAAGGGTGGCACACACTATTTTTGGAGTAAGTAATAATTTCTGGCCAAGTGTTATATTAGTACCGTCACCAATCCTTTCTGAAATAGGCATCTACATACACGTGCGGAGTTACTGTGCCTGCGGAAGTGTTCTTGTTGATACTTTTGATTATATTGTAGAATGACATAGCACTACAATGAGTTAAATTTTATTGTAATATGTGTGCAGACAACATTGATTTTGTGCAGGTTAAAATTTTGGTTCCACATGCCCCGGTAGTTACGGTACCGCAACCCGGGTTGATCCCCAAGGCCTAGGTATACAACTTGGGTTGCGGGTTTGATCGAGAAGAAACTCAAATCTGTAGATAGCATAATGCTGCGCCTGCTATATGGAGATTGAGGAGTTAAGCTTCACAGAAAGGGCGGTCGCGTCAACACTTTTTGCGACGCTATTGTTTTTTGTGAGGTGTTCGGAAAATGGTGTTATTCTACCATAACAATCCATGGGATATCTTCTTGAGTGTTATGCTGCTTGTTCTGAATTCTTTTGTAGTGATCCCGTTGTGTACAATTCAAAATTCGAAAAAAACTTACTTCTGAGCTGTCCTCCACCTTGGTTTGTTGTGACATTGGAATACGTGCCGTGACAGATGCTTTTCAGACCACAATGAAGTCTGATGAACTATGTGGCGCAAAGGGGAAATAAGTGACAAGGTAACTTGCAATGTCGGCCTCATTTCAATATAGGCATGTATAGATCGGTTGGCAATTGAATCGGCATTAAAGTATAGTTATGTTTTAGCAGTTGGAACAAGTATTCCAGAACCAAATGATATTCTCTTGAAAGGCGCCAACAAGATATTTCAAATATTACGATAGCTGTGTCAACCCTTTTGCCACAAATGGAATAGTCCCAATTGTAAGTCGAAGAAACAAAATGGGGACGTGTCTCAGCAATTGGTGACACCACAGTGTGGCACCGCAATTGGACGATTGCGTCAACCGTAATTTGTTTCTGCCATCCAATGAATTCTGCCATAATGCGATGCCATCTTATACGTCATCGGACATTGTAGCAGAGCTGGTTTGCTTGCGTGCCTACGGCATTATGAGGACCGTTGTTATGTACCTTAGCTGTCGAAGCTAGGGGTAATATTCCCAACCGAGGAAGCTTTAAACTAAAACGGAGTGTGATTGATGAATCATGGAAAATGAATAATATATGGGGATCAGCGACAGCCACTTGAATTCCCATTTTTGTTCTTCCTGTATCCACACTCGTCCCAATAAATGGGGACTTCACATGACGTTCTTTAACAGTATGCCTTTAACGGTCATATGTGAAGGCGCCAAATAAACACAGGAATAGGTCCGGACCGAAATCGTGTTAGCCTTCATATTCTATCACTGCGACATTGCGCCTCAAATTTTCATATAAATTACCCGATTCCAAAACAATAAGCTCCACGAGTGCTTCCACGAAAACTCTCTTCTACCTTTACCACCAATAATATCCAAAAGTAAGTGCCTTAAAAAGGCCAAAATATCAACTTTTTCTCGGAAAAAGAGGAAGCTGGGCAAAGTACCATCGGCCGATCAGGATCAGAACGCCATGCGCCATGAAAAACTTATTTGAAGGTCATCCTGGGGTGGGCAGATACGACCGGCCGGTTATAGAAATAGGTTGTTTCCGCCCGGTGACGAAATCAATGTTATACACCTGCGTATGTTATTCATGCATGCAAATAGCGAGTGTTGGCTAAAATCAGGTTGCAAAATAAGATTTTTGAAGGGAAGGCAATTTAAGGAAATTTTCAATTGTGTAAAAGGGCCATCACGGCAATTACATGTTAATGAATAAGGGCCAGAATGGCCAAAAATTTAGGGAATTCAAGGCAACTGGTAGGGGCACCGACGGCAATTGCCTCTGGTGGCCTGCGGTTATTTTGCGCCCTGGCTAAAATACGGCCCAAGGCGCTATGTTTATCAATGTTGCAACACATGTGAAACACGTTCAAGTGTAACTTTTTCATACGGGCTTTTTCGTTCAAATATCTGGCCAATACGAAGCGGACTTTGTCACCGGTCTTAATTTGTAAGGTGTCAAATTTGATTAATTATCATACCTGGAAGAGATTTTGAAGATATTGAGGAACTTTACTGTTGTTGGTAACTCTCTAAGGGATACCTTGAATACAAAGGGTATCAGGTAATGGGGTAATATATTTAGTTTAGGGAGGGTCAGTGTGCTTAATTGTGACTCAAAAATTTTGTCTTATCAGATACATACCAAAAGGCATGACTCCTCCTCTGATTAAGTAATGGCATAATGATTGATTGTACATTATGGAGGAGTCATGCTCAGCAGGACTACTGATCAACAACAGATCCATGTGACAGATTCAAACCTATGTTTTTAAAATTGGAATCTCCAATACTGAAATTAAAAAAATAGCGGTTGATAAACAGTACGATGAATGAATGAAATGTAAGGTGCTTACACGCTTATGAAAAAGTGTGACTTTACGGGAATATTGGCGCGGCTAACAGAACAACAGAGAGAAAATCTGATAGCAAAAAAGCGAATTAAATATTCCAGGACCTGCTTAGAACCCCGCTTACAATACATCCGCAAGAGATTCTGAGAATTGATTGGTTGTTGGACCATTACCTTTAAGAATCACACAGGTGCTTTTTCGAAAACGGCTGAGAATTCCGCAAAATCGATGGCCGCCGGTAGCCCCCCATTTTAAAGATAGAAATTTTATTTTGCTGATACCTAAAGTATGTGTAATACCTCGTTTTAGGGTTGGGTTTTGGGGTGTTGGGGAATTCATTTCTGACATCGGTTTTATCATTAGAGGTCCATGTTACATTGTTATGGATTTGAATTCCAAGATGGCCGACGGCAGTCATATGAAAAGACACATTTTGAATGACTTAACCGAGTATTGTTAATACATCGTTTATTGGGGTTTTTATGTGCTGGGGAATTCATTTCTGACATCATTTTTAATCATTAGAAGTCCAGGTTACATTGGTATGGATTTGGAATTCCAAAATGGCCGCCGGCTGTATAGTAACAATAGTACAAATTTGGAAACAACTAATCATACGAATTGTGTAATACCTCGGTGTAGATGGTTGTAGGTGTAGGAAATCCATATTTGACACCATTTATGAGTAGAGGAACCAAAAGTTAGGTCCAAGGAATTCAATGAAGGACCATTGTTAAACAATTGCTAGACCATTTAGCTGTTGCAGCCTGCAGCAATCTTGAATTTCAAAATGGCCCGCCACCATTAAA